>NCVS01000940.1:57399-89292 GCA_003055095.1 Goniozus legneri
CCCTCGCGTCGTCTCGTTATACGGATTAAAAGAAATTCTCAAACAACAGAACATACTCCCCCGTTGAGAACGGAGTGATCAAGTACAAAGTCTCACAAGGTTGTTCTCTTGAACAATGTTACACGCATAAACGTTGGACATCAACGAGATCTAAACACTCTCTTAGAAATTCATATTGTTCTCCACACACTGATGTTCGGACACGCTATGTCTCGAATGTTGGATGTATGATTTCTTATCTCGTAGGCAATGGGCATAACAGTGTGATCGGACGTTTTAATGTAGTGGTTGCCGTCTTTACCAACGCCACGCGACTCACACCATCGAGGCCGGGGTACATCTCAATAATGCGTCCCATCGACCACTGTAAGCAGGGTAAATTTTTGTCCTTGATTAAAACGAGCATCCCAATCTCCAGCGCATCTTGGGATCGATTCCACTTGTACCGGGTTTGAAGCTCGTTCAAATATTCCTTCGTCCACCTCTTCCAGAACTCTTGACGACCTCGGGTAACGGCTTGCCAGGAAGACAGTTTATTTTCTGGAATCAGTAACGTATTAGTTTCTGGTAGCGCATTGAATGGTCCGCCAATCAGCCAATGACCGGGAGTCAAGGCCTCTGGATCATTTGGGTCTGTTGACATCGAACAGAGAGGACGTGAATTGAGGATAGATTCGATGTCGATTACCAATGTATTGATTTCCTCAAACGTGTACAATCGATCTCCCACCACTCTCTTGAAATGGTGTTTAAAAGATTTTACTCCCGCTTCCCACATCCCACCGAAATGAGGAGTGAGCGGGGGAATAAAATGCCAGACAATCTCCTTTCGGAATGCAAATTCTTGAACCTCATTCTTGAATGTATCCGAATTGAGCAGAGCGTAAAGTTCCTTTAATTCATTGTTTGCGCCTACAAAATTGGACCCGTTATCGGAGTACACATTCGAAGGCACACCGCGACGACCTATAAAACGGGAGAGAGCTCCCAAAAAACCACTGGTGGTCATGTCGCTGACAACTTCCAGATGGATGGCTCGTGAGACCATGCAGACGAAAACGCACACATAGATTTTCACTCGTCCACGATTTCTATGCTTCCGCTCCTTAATAAAAAAGGGGCCGCAAAAGTCAACTCCTGAATTCCCAAACGGTCGGGCCTCACTCACGCGAACTGTAGGAAGATCGCCCATCTTGTACGATGCGGGTTTCGCTACGAAACGGAAACACCTCGCACAGTTCTTGATAATGTGACGGACCTGATTTCGGCCATCGAGAAGCCAAAATTTGTGACGCAATGCGTAGAGTGTGGTTTGGATTCCTGCGTGGTGGTTGTTTAAGTGAACGTCGCGAATGATAATGTTCGTAACATGATTGTTTCTCGGCAACAAGATAGGATGCTTTCGTGATTGGGTCAGACGAGAATGCACCAAACGCCCCCCGACCCGTAATAATCCATCTTCGCCCATGAAAGGAGCCAGCGTAGCGAGGCGCGTTGATTTGGGCTCACCTGTACTGGCTATCTGTTTAATCTCGGCATCAAACGACGATGCTTGCAAAAGTTTCAAGATGCGCACTTCGGTTTCCCGTTTCTCTTCCACCTGGATGGCACCGCGATAACGATTTGCTGGTCTCATACGGAGACATAGGGCCGTAATGCGAACTAACGAATGAAACGACGAGAATCGAACAAAAATCTCCATGACGGGGGCAGCCACGGTCACGAAGCACACCTTTTTACGCATTTCTGGCAGCTCCCGGATTGTGGGCAAAGGTTCGGTAGGCCAGTCTGATTCAGAGGACCTCAACCAAGATGGGCCGTTGAACCAGAGTTCATTTCGCAGAAGAGCTTCAGGAAGTTGTCCCCGTGATAGAGCATCAGCCGGATTCTGTTTCGTGCGTACGTGACGCCACTGACAGTTTTGTGCGAGCGCATTGATCTCGCGAACCCGATTCCCCACGAAAACTTGGAGCGTCTCCGGCTGTGTCCTAATCCAGTGAAGAGCTATGGTTGAATCGCTCCATAAAAATGTTTTGTCCGTAGCAAAGGTAAGATTCTTCTGAGTCTCTCGCAATAATTGGGCGAGAACCAGTGCGCCACAAAGTTCCGCTCGTGGAATTGTGATTCCTTTCATTGGGGCCACTCTTGATTTCGCGCACAACAAGTTGGTTTTAACATGACCCTGTAGATTGACTGCTCGCACGTAGATGCATGCGCCATATCCATCCTTGCTGGCGTCACAGAACCCATGCAACTGAACATTGCTTGGGGAATCCACAATTATTCGTCGTTCAATTGAAATGTCATTCAGGCACGGTAATTGTGTCGCAAACCCATTCCAGGCTGAAAAAACACTGCTCGGAACCGACTCATCCCATCCGATTTCGCTCCTCCAGCACTGCTGCATCAGAATCTTGGCATACAGAATGACTGGTCCCAGCAACCCTAACGGGTCGAAAATTTTTGCGATTTGTGACAGTATAGTCCGCTTGGTGACCTTGTTGTCTGCTTCAATCGCCTTGACAGAATATTGGATCGTATCGGTGCGTGCGTTCCATTGAACTCCGAGCGTCTTTAACGTGCCATCCTTGTCAAATGACAAATTGGGGTTCAAGGACGTCTCGTCACAATCCGCCAACACCCGTTGATCGTTAGAGGCCCATTGTCTAATCTTGAATCCACCACGCGACAACAAAGCTGTAATTTCCTTTCGCCTAACACGAGCCAGATCCAAATCATCTGTTCCAGTTAAGAGGTCGTCCACGTAAAAATGCTCCTTGATGATGCGTGCCGCCGACGGAAATTGCTTAGATTCGTCATCAGCAAGCTTGTGAAGTGTTCGTATCGCAAGAAATGGTGCACAAGCCACTCCAAACGTCACCGTGTTTAACTGAAATGAGCAAATGTTATCTCCAACTCTCCACAATACCCTTTGATATTGTCGATCAGTCTCATGTACCAACACCTGACGGTACATTTTTTCAATATCCGCGGTGAGGAAATATCGGTAGCACCGTGATCTTATCAGGTGATCGAAAAGCTTCGCCTGAATGGTTGGACCGACAATCAGCGTTTCATTGAGGGATGACTCCCCCGGAGATCTGGCAGACGCATCGAACACGATGCGAACCTTTGTTGTATTGCTCGATGACTTAATGACGGCATGATGAGGAATATAATAGCCCTCAGAAAACTCATCGTCTATCGCAGTCATGTGTCCAAGAGAAAGATACTCACTAAACACTGCGGAATATTCGCGTTCCAATGCCGGATTTTGACGAAATTTGCGTTCCAGAGACAACAAACGTCTCAATGCAACACTCTTCGAGTGATTGAATGATGGGGGAGCATCGCGAAACGGCAAGCGTACCTTGTATCTGCCATTAAACTCCCGAGTCACATGATTCTGAAAATGAGCTTCGCAGAGACTATCTTCCTCGGATCTTTCTCCACCAGCCGACAGATCCTCTATCTGCCAGAATCGTGATATGGTCCTTTCGAGCTCTATGAATTTACAGGTGACCACATCAGGAGAACTTGTCGAGGGAAGATCACCGGCTATGGTCCATCCCAGGAGTGTTTTCTGCAAAAACAAATCTCGACCAGTGGACGAGAGATTAATTTGTCCAATTGAAAACAGTGACAGTGTGGCGCCGGCCCCAATGAGCATGTCAACTGGGCGCGGTATATGAAACTGGGGATCTGCTAAAATCAGATTTGACGGAATTGCTAAACCTTTGCGTGACAATGCTTCAGGCGGTAGATTGTCTGATATTTTTGGCAAGGTTAAAAAAGTTAGAGTTTTTTGAAATTCGTTGTGGTGGGCACAAAATGTGACCTTCACTTCGTGATTCGATATGGCGTTTAAATTGTTGATAGCGCACACAGAGAACGAACACTGTCTCATAGGCAACCGCAGCCGTCGAGCGAATGACTCGGTGATAAAGTGCGCTGAAGCGCAAGTGTCCAAAATCGCTCGCGCCTTGAGGAACTCCCCATCACGATTTCTGACGCGAACGATTGCACTTAACACGAGCTGGGAGGACGACAGTTGTGCAGCAGTTGCGAGAACAGACGCCGAAGTGTTCTCTGACGCTGGGAGTCAGGTTGATGGCTTCGTGGTTTCGTTCGAGTTCGACGTGGATTCCGTTGTGCTTGTCGGGTTCTTCGGGCGGTGTAGCAAAGTGTTATGAAATCCGCCACAGCTCAAACATTTCGATGCCTTACAAGAGCCTTTATGTGATCGTAAACAATTAACACACAATTTAGCACCTTTTACCTTCTGGAATCTCTCAATCGGGGAAAGCTTCAAAAAACTCGGACATCGATACACTGGATGGTCTCCCGTTTTGCACATGACACAATTGACAGCTGTTTGAGTCGTGAACACATGGGGGTTCGATGCCGCTCTGCGGCGTTTTGCTGGTGGCCCGCTGGATTTGTCAGCCGTTCGACCTGAAGTTTTATCGGCTTCGCGTTTTGCTAATCGGATGGCTGCTGCCTTGATGAATTCGCAGATCTCGTGGAAAGTAGGAAACACATCCAGTTTAGAGTTCTGTTCCCATTTCTCCAATGTCGCTGAGTATAATTTCGTTTCGAGAATCTGCACCAACATTTCGGATCCTGGGTTAACCTTCAGGGAAGCTAACGAACTCACGTGCTGTTGAGCGGCCTCCACCAGTTGAATAAGACCATCGTGAGACTCACGTTGTTGCACCGGTAAATTCAATAACCCGAGAAGGTGACGAGAGATCAAGAAGCGCTTGATCTCGTAGGCCTCACATAATAATTTCCACGCGTTCGCATAGTTATCGTCGCTCGGACATAACAGAGCAATTTTCTTAGCTGCGTCTCCTTTCAGGCATGAGCGTAAGTATAAAAACTTCTCGGTGTCTGGAAGATCATCACGTTTATCGATTAAAGTTATGAACGTATTCTTAAACGTGAGCCACTCTTCGTATGACCCGTCGAAATTTGGTAGATTCGCCACTGGTAACTTCACGCGTTTCGGTAACTCAGAAATGTTAAGAATATTCGACGCGTGTGTTGATGACAATATCGGTTCAGTTGAAGTGGCTGGTCTCTGTTCAGATATGAATTTTGATTTAAGCGCATAGAACTCGTTTTGAAGGTCTTCAAAGTCCGACATGTGATCTCCTTCCTGGACCAACGCGACCAACTGCGGTAATGAGTTTTGTTCATATTCCTCAAATAGAGTAGTGAATCGATCTAACCGTAATTTTAAATTTGTGTTGTCGAGTTTGTCCTCGTCGACCAATTTCTTCAAGGCCGAGAATTGATGTTCAATGGTCGATTTTCGCGAAAGCAGAAATTTTGCTTCCTTTGTCGCCATATTGTTGTAATATGATACAAACGAATCCCTCCAAACAGCACTCGCGACACCCGTTTCGGTCACCCAAACAGAATCGTTCTCACACACCTGTTTTATGCACCTTTATCGTTCCTTGCTGCAAGAGGAAATCCTGCAAGGTTTGGAGACAAAGGAGGAAGCGAGATAATACGTTTCGCTGACAATATCGATCGAGCTAAACCAGTCGCAACGAGTTGTGTTTGTTTGTTTTGAAAGATTCGACGGTTGCGTACTGACGCAGAGAAACTGCGCGCGCAGCGAGTCGACGCAATGGATGCTCGTTGGTTATGGCGTAATGTCGCCGGAAATAGAAAAATATGATTTTGTGTTGTTGTTATCAATCAGAGTGATCCAGACCTCACAGGAGGCACCAACATGTATGATGGGGAATGTCCTTTACGGACATTCACACGGAAAGTTCTGGAATGATGAGAGGTCTGGATTTGATTGTAGAAAAAAAAAATAAACTCGATTGAGCCGTAATAAAAATTCTTAATTTATTGGCTCGATAATTGGGGAAAAACCGTTTACGGAAGAAAAAACCCCTGTGAAGACAAACGATTTGATACACAGTTGGATTGTACACTTTAACTGACAAAATTCTTAAATCGTATCGCCACGACTGACACACACACTCACTGCCTTGCCAACTCTCTCGCAAAAACTGACACACTCGCTCCTCACTCAGCAACAACGCCCCCTCGCGTCGTCTCGTTATACGGATTAAAAGAAATTCTCAAACAACAGAACAGCTAGCTAGCAATAAGCCGGGAAAATGAATCTCGCACATCTAGTTAAAAACTAGCTAGCCACTAGGCAGAACTTAGCTAGTCCAGTTCTGTCCAGATAATTTTCTACCTGGGACGAGTTACAGCCGTATTAAGAAAATTTGTTTGAAGATGCCATTTAAGAGTCGAATATCTTTCCAGGCGTAGCATGTGGCGAGTAGTAAAAATTTTCTCTCGCTCTCTCGCCAATTTCGTCTCTTGACCCCCTTTCACCGTTCATCCATCGATCTCATATCGCTTCTGGTGGAACTTTTAAGAGATTTACGAGGAGGTTTGGATGGGATGTCTCTGTACCCGACTGACAACTTTATTCTATCGATGCCACCTTCCATCCTCGCGCACCGCCCTTTTCTTCTACCGTCATCCAACTAGTCTTTCTCACGCCCACTCAGCACGCTTTTCAACCCCCGGAGGTTATCCACCTTTTTGAATTAACTCCGAGCATGCTCCCTTCCCTTCTATATACATATAGCCCGCGTGTAATACAATCGTGAAATAATCAATGAACCGAAGGGTTTTTCGCTCGACGGTAAACCTACGGGGGTAAAAATTTGCCTCGCTCGAGATGCACTTTGTCGTTATCACGGACAGTCGTGTCGCGACTCGTCGCTACGATGCAACCTCCATCGACGACGCGAAAGTCGATAGCAATGAATATCCAGCATGTAAAAAATTCATATTTTAATCAATATGCACGTCGTTCCGATTTCCACCCTATTGTCGAACGCTTGCAGTTGTACATTTCGTTCCGTTTCGCAAGAGAGGAAAGAGGGAATGGGATGTTACTCGTTTTTTCCCTCTCTCATTCCGCCCCCCACGTTGTTTCCGGCTTTCACCGGATAAGTTGAACTCGACAAATCATTTGTGCAATTTTTTTCCCCGAGCCATGTGCTCGTAAAACTCAACCTCCCCCTTCACGGGCGCGCCTTGCTCTACGCTCGCCGGCAACCCACCACCACACACAACGCGCACCTACCCGTCGTTACTGCCGGCGTCCGCGTATTAGCGATCGTTTACAAGCTCGCACTACATTCGCCGATAAAAACCTCCGTGCGCCGGGCTAAATCTTGGATTAACTACCCCACTCTGGCGTCGCAACGCTTCTTCCCCCTCCCCCCCCCCTCTCTCTCTCTCTCTCTCTCTTTCGTTCTCTTGGTTCCTCCACCTGAAAATTAGCATTTTCCCCGACCGGCTTCCGGTAGCTCGACGAGTTTCTCCCCGATATCAGCCCCGGTAAAACCCGATGGTCCAATTAAAATAGTTACGCGCTCGGAACAATTATGTAAAACTGAAACAGATTTGCGTCGTAGCTCTCTCTTATTCACGACGACCGAAATAAAAGATCCCTTTCGCACGTTTTTCGCGTTATTCATTTAGAGAGAGAGAAAGAGAAAGAGAGTGGAGAGAGCGTCTTGAAACTCATCTGAATTAAAGAAATTAAAAGCGCGTCTCGTCTCCGTGTCGCGTAGTTTCTCCAACGCGACGTGTTTTCTTGTTACCGGTATCAACGAATACTGTAATGTATACCAGTTATTGTTGTTCGTACTCGCGTTTTTCGCTAATGGCCGGAGCAATTACGAGAGGACGATATTTATATTCGAGTGTAGACCAAGACAAGAATGAAAATCAGAGGCTAGTGTACCAATTTGCGATCGAATAACGAGCACCAGGAGCAGCGGAGAAAAACAGGAGGAAAAGACAGAAGGGGTAAGAAAAATAGAAGAGGGTTTTGCGGAATAAGCGTTACTCGTTGTCGTGGTCTCTTGGCCTGTAGAGCTACCAATTCAATTTCGTCCCGACTCTCGCGCTCGCGTTGGTCAAACACGCGCGCACGCTTCGCGGTCAGTGGAAAAAATAAACGACCGAGTCGAGAGGGTGAACGAGAAAGGAAGAGAGAAAGAGAGGATAAAAAGGGAGAGAGAGAGAGAGAGAGAGAGAGAGAGCTCGGACTACGAAAGAAGCTCCACGGTTATTACGCGAGACGCGAGCGCGCGACGTAGCGCTAATTTAATTCGTCCTGGAATTAGCGAACAAGACGCGACAAAAAGAGGTGAAAAATGAAGAAGGGCTGGGAAAAAGAAAGAGTGTATGTGTGAAAAAGAGAGAGAAAGAGAGATCTCTCTCGAGAGAGAGGAAGAGAGAGAGGTTAGCCGTTACAATCAGCGTTGATTTACGGCGACTCGCGGGCGCCATTGGATCTCCGCAACGAGAGCGATAATACCATCGTAAATCTTAAGGAGGGCGCAATGGACATTTTCGTTTCGACATTATAATCCCTCCCGGCAGTTCCGCGCGTGCGTTCCGCCCAAAGAGACGGGAGAGAGACGAGCCCGGAGGCCAGAAGGGAAGGGGTTGTCGCGCGCGAAAATTGCAATTACATTTTTGACGTTTAATTTATCGCACGGCGCGAAATTATACAACGACGCGATTACGATTTTAGCCGTTAACAATTTTCCACGCTCGCGGCTCTGGCCACTGCGGCCGAGAAATATGAATTTTTTTATATCTCGGATATTAAAAGAAGCGCGATAACGGGGCATCGAATGATATTTTTTAACTTCGTTATAAATAAAGTCGAATCAGCGATTATAACGAGGGTGAGATTAATGATACATTATCAAGCAATTCAGGAGATTCATAGACATTAAGGAGTTTCCGCTGAAGCCTGAAATTAGAACGAATCATTTCACCCGACTGTGTATGTGGCTGTAACGAGCTCGAGTTAAATATACATACATACATTCTGATGTAACGATCTCAACCGAGAAATTCATTTCGCACCACGCGCTTCTTTCACTCGTACCGAGTATGTCCGACCGCTCTGCTTAATACAACCGCGATAATACCGTCACATATGGATCCTTAATTTTTCACGAGCGAATTAAAAAAGTAAAGGAAATCTCATTAACCCGTGGAGTGGAAAAAAAATTCCTCCTGGCGCGCGAAAGCCGTACGCGAAATTATTAGTCACGGACGTGTTGATTTAATCCGCGTGCGACGGCACACATTGCCATTCTCACAGGGCTTCGGCCAAGCTCCTCGCTCGCTCGATCGCTCGCAACCGCGCGACGCTATAGACCTCTCGCACACAGGCGTCGCGAGTAACTCTGACTCTTCAGGCCGCTCCGTCTCGCATTATAATGAGCTTTGCGGGTGCAAGTGTTTGCTCGCGATATTACAGCTCGCCCGGCACCCGACATTGTCGACGTTGCTGGCGCGTTGAATGCGTGCGAGCGAACGCACCCCGTGCGCATTCGACAAACATTCTGGATTATGCCAATTTTGGTCTCTTTGTCCGAGATAAAAAATGGCAATAAATCGGATTATATTCGAGATTGAGCTCCCTGGCTCGCCGTTATCCTGAGTCAAAAAATCAGAACTAAAATTACGTATTCAATTTGTTTAATAAATTTACAATACCTAATGATTTTAGTCTAAACATGAGAGCTGGATCGAGGCCGATCGGTTTTTTGATATCGGGTAAATAATAAAATGTTCATTTTGAAAAAGAAAAAAAGTATAAAAAAGTTAATTTTCGACTGAGAATAGAAGGCTCTATTTTTAAGTTACGAGAAATTACTTCTTGGGCGGATATACGCATACACCGCTCGGGAAATTACTCGACGCGCGAGGCCGTAAACGTGCAATAATCTTGACAGAATGTTATCAGAGGCAATGAAACTTTGCCACCTAAGAGCAGACTTAACTCGGTACTATATTAGGGGCTTGCACCTTGCGCGAAGGGGCTAATCCGTGCTTCAACTATGACGCGAGCCTCGCCGAGAGAGCTGCGGAGCTTCCGATTGGGTCCAGTCTTGTATATGTATACCGTACAGACTGCTGTGTACTATACGTATTACCGATATTACGAAACTAGATGCCGTCGTCTCGCTCCGCCGCTGACAGATTTCACCTCCATATTTCATTCCGTGGGAGAGAACTTTTTGATTCGAAAAATATTCCGGAATATTCGGTACACGGACGAGTATCGAGCCAATACCGGAGAGATACGCGGTCGATATCGAGCGAGTGGTTATTATTTCATAGTCCGAGTGAGAGAGAGAGAGAGAGAGAGAGCCGGTGGCTCGGTTCGGGGTTCAGAAATTCACCTAAAATGGATTTCGCTACAGCTCGCGATAGAGATTAATCGGTACCGTCGGGTTAGATAAAGTCAAAGTTCCATGGCGGCCTATGCGGTCGGGATAGAGGGATATTCCGTTGCGGCGGGGCCGTTAAAGCGTCCGGCGAGAAGTGTCTGCGGGCTTCGGTAACGACGTCGAAACGCAACGTAGAACCACTGTCGAAAACCGAGCGAGAGAGAACTTGGATCATTCCGTGGCCATCCCGGTGGATCGGCTTACACTGGCCGATACACGGAGATACCCGATCCACCTCTCGGAAAATGACTTCCGCGCGGGGCCATCTGGAAACGAGCGGCCAATTTATAGCACCTTTCTCTCTCTCGCACGCCATCGTGCTCAACATTAACTTTCACGTGCCGAAGAACGCATCACGGGAGTTGTAAATTTAGCCGCAAACGCGTTCGCTTCAATTTTGGGGTTATATTATTCTTCGCCGGTGGTGCTCACGTTCGCGAGAATTCCCAATTCTTCGTCGAAAGCGAGCGCAAAGTTCATCCGGTGGACAGTTTATATTTCGCGGTATGCGCACGTAGCCGCACGTGAGCGGGCCAGCTCGCGATAAAGAATTCCGTGACATTTGATGTAACGACCCGAGTGAGGCGTTCGTTTTTATTACACCGACGTGCTCGTCGCTCGCCGGATCGAGCGCGAAATGACGCGCGCCTCTATAGACACTTTGCCCAACCTTGCGGCCTCGCCCATCGCGAACTTTCGCGTCCGGTAGAATCGTAAAGAGGAGCGAAAAAAAAACCAAGGCGTGAGAACGTAAAAAGGGCAAAAAACGAGACGAGGAGCGGCAACTGCTTTGCGTTTCTGGTATTCGAGGTCGTGGCCTCGAATCTAGGCCGAAACTCGCCTATACGGGACCTCATTGGTTGACCTATTATTTCAAATACAATCTAAAACATCGTAAATATCGGCATAATTTTGCCGTTCACAGGTTTTTTGGTTCACAGGAGCCCCTCTTAGTGGCTCTCGACGAGAGATTTCCGAATTTCCTTTTTCCTGCAGCGATAATATTCTCGAGAGATGAAATTCGTGAGAAAACGAGGCAAAGGCAGCGACGTTTTATAATGGACGATGGGACCCGGCCGGGTTTTCTTATCCACGCCGCGTATAACAAAGATAATTTATCTTTAATAAAGAATCGGGGCGGCTTAAGCGCAAAATTTAATAACCGACCATCAGGCGCATGCGCGCACGCGCCGGGGAGTTATCTTAACTTTGAGCTCGACGAACTACTCGCTGTACTTTGGGTCTCTTCTCGTTCGGCTGCCTTCTCAAATCCGCTTTAGAAATTTTGATTTTTCCTTTTAAAGACAAGAAAGCTGGCATTTTTATAAATTGATGAGCTAAAGGGCGCAAAGTCATTTTATTATCGGCGATCGAGTTATACGTCGAGCGGTAAGTCGCGCTCGATCGAATTTAATCAAGTGGATTTAGAAAAACCGGTAACAAGCTATTATGAAACGCGTCGAGAGGAGCCGCTCGAACGACACGTTTTAACGAGCGAAGGGTTACTCGAGTAGCGGACAATCGCGTTTGTCGTTCTAACAACATTACCGTTCGAGTCTGAAGAGGGGAGGGAAAAGAAAATAAAGAGAGAGAGAGAGTGAGTGAGAGAGAGAGAGAGAGGGAGGAAGTGGTATAGAAAGCGAGGAAGAGAGAGGCGAAGGTAAAAAAACGTCCCGTTACCGAGGAGGAACGAAGAAAAAAAATTAAGAACGATCTCTAGCGAATCCGCTTACGAAGGAAACGACGTACGAATAGTGGAGTGTAACTTGCCTCTTTGAAACGATACACGACTTTCCGAATGTACACGTATACAGCAGCCTTGACAAGTGCGGTTAGAAAGTACGCGAAATTTCACACACAATGGTCACGTCTACTCGACAAATTTTCACTCTTGTCCAATGTAAAGCGAATTAACGAGGAAAAAATTCCATTTTTAGCTCGGTCGAATTCGCTTTACGGCAATTCGATTTATATCGCCGATAATCGATAATATCTTTCGATATTCTCGACACGACTACAAGGAAAGAGGAACTTTTAATGACGTAGGTTTTGAGAAGACGTTATTTGCGGTGACGTCGCGAACCAAAATGAAGCGGTTTCGGCATAAAGGAACAGGAAAGCGGATGACGAGGGTTGAAGAGCGAGAGTGGGGGTACGAGGGTTTCATCTTAAAGAGGTCTTCGATATCGTGGTTGTGGTTTTGTTCCACCATTGTGATAACTCAAACAATGCAGTCTTGACTAGAGCCGAACGACAATTGACGCTGCAGAGGAACACGAGGGTTGAGCCTCTTCGGCTCCTCCATATCGCATATACCTCACCCTTTCTTTTCTTCTTGTTTCATCCCCTCCCTTCAAGCCACAATCGCGATATACACTAAACATCCATTCCTCTTTCGAATCGGTACGTACACACAGGGTGTTTTATCATTATCGTGTTGTATTGAATAACGAATAGCTTATGAAACTTTGAAAAGAAAATGCTATTATCTATTATCGTACTCTCAAAATTGATGGAGAGAGAGATGTTGAAATAATTCAGAACATACCGTAGTTACGCCTGTGAAATTAAACATTCCCTCTGATTGGCTAACGAAAAACTGACATAGCTCATAAGCTGTGCTTGTTACAAAAAAAGACCGAGATTATTTCGTTCAGAAGTCTGCAGACTATCTGTTACTCGAAGGTCTTACGTTAATTCTGGTACACCCTGTATACCGGCCCGCTTTGTACTTACGGTTTTCGTTATTTTTTACCCCACCGCTTCGGTACCCTACAGCGAAATGGGCACAAAACGGGGAATACGTAGGCCAGGGATAAAGTAGGAAACGAGGCGGAACGGCTACATGGCCCGCATATCGCGCTCGCTGGTACTTCGCCCCGACGGCCGAATTCGAAAAGCCTCGTTAACGCGAGCGAGCGCGAGCCTATATCGTGAAACAAAGGGACTCGCGTTTCGGACTGCTATCTCTCTCTCTCTCTCTCTCTCTCTCTCTCTCTCTCCCTCGTGTTACCTTTCTGTACCTTGGCTACGAAGGCATCCTTACGGCGTATTACCGAACGAAGTAGGTAGGAGCGAGCGCACAAACGCGAAATGAACGGCGCGAACGGCGTATAATTATCGCGGCTGTATGAGAATTGCAATATCGCGCTCCGTCTATTCCAACTCTCGGTGTCTCTTGGGGTGCGGCTTGAAGAGAATTTTCGTAAGAAATTTGCATCGCGCGCGAGGTTAATTAAATCACCGACCGGTAGGTACGTTCGGTTAAAACACACGCGCGGCGTATCGGCCTCCTTTCTAGTTTTCACGATTACCGCACCGGATTGTTTAATCTTGATACTCGACGATAAAACCAAATTTGCATTCGCGTTTACGTACCCCTTCGTTAACAAACGCACGAGCATTCCCCAAAAAGCTGTAATTTTCGTTAACGAGCGGCAATTTAGCGCGAATACGAGGGGACAAACGCGTTTTCGCTATACTTGTCACTCGTGATATCCAAAAGAGAAATATATATTACTATCTGGCTTTGGTAACTTTCGCGGAACCGAGAGTGAACAACAATACATAAAAGCACGATATTAAAATACTGGCTAAATGTGAACGTAAGAGTAATCGGTCTATGAGCTTAAATATAACAATAATATAGAAGTAAGCAGACCATCGAGTTTAAGATATCGTGATACGAAGAGTTGTAATAATTAAGACGATTGGTATTATCAGAATGAAAACGATAAAAATTATCTCAAGTTTCTATACCCGAGCACATTTCTGGTTCGTAAGGATTCCTCGTGAAACAATTCAAACGAGTTTCACCTCCTCGACTCAAAGCCATCTTTAATCGACCAACAAAGAATGCTCATAACATAGAAACGATATGTACGTTCGATTTTGTTACGATGGAAAATTTTCTTCGCAAAATTCATCTACTCGTAGTGAGAAACTATAGAGTAATAACTATATAACTCGCTATATATAGCAATTGTACCGTAATCAAACAATTTAACCCAAATAAAATGATAGATGAAGAGAACCAAAACCGAAATAGTCGCGCGTGATTCATTCGATGATCAGGGTTCGAGCGAAACGAAGCAGGAAATACCAAGAGAGGCGCACATTCACATATACAAGAGCGCTGTATCTAGCAACGGAGGGTGTACGAAGGTGGCGGAGAAGCGAGGGTGTAGAACGCGATATAGAGTTGACGTACGTGTCATGGTCGTACCCTCCTGCATATTCATGCACGGACACTAATGACAGCGCCGCCGAGTTCGCAATTCCGATCTAGTTTGTAGCTTTGTCATGTTTGTTAACGGTGTTTATCGCCCGACGATGCATCGCGTTTCGCAATTATATTACGCGCGCGGGCGTTTCGGACGTGCGCGCCTCGACGAGAGAAATTTTCATTCCGGAGAGTCGTTGCACTCGACGAGGCAAAAAAAATATCGAGTAAAAACGATCGAGAGACGCGCGTAATTAGCGCATCGATTGAAAATTCTTGGGAATGATTCGTTATTACCGTCGGCGATGTTTAATCTCCCGCCGATCGATCCGATAATAATCGCAATTTCATCGACTTCATTGATCGGTTACAGGACGAAGAATTCCGGAGTAATAACGATTCGATTGTCACGGGAGGATGTGAGCCGCGTAAATTGGATCTCCCAGTTACGACATCCGGGGGAATAATACAGAGAAATTTTGACAAATTCGCGTATAACGCATTCTTATTGAAAGGTAATGTTTCCCCGATTTTAATTTCTGCTCCAACCAATTATAATAATCATCAATGATCATCGTTGAATCCTCAGGAGCGAATAATAGAATCCAGAAGTATTTCGACTAAAATGACCTCTTTATTTCATTGGACATTTACGTGATTTATCCATTCAAAATTCGAAAAAAAAATCAGGAATCCTAGGTATTATATGTACGTTTATTAATACGATTCGAGAAATGGATCTCGTTTCGACCGCATGTGAATATCCCTTTTATTGAAAGAAATTCCTATAATTGACGTTCAGAGAAGTCTCGAATATCTTGTCTAATTAATTTTCGCTCTCCTCGGCTCGTCGTTCGCTGTAGGAGCTGTATAATACGCACGGCGTTCGCGGTAGAAGTGCACCAAAATTAAACGTCAGTCACAGATCTTTGGAAGGCGAATTGTTCCAACTAACACGCTGTTTTTTACCCATTGTCGGTAAGTATACCTATGCTCGAGTCCGCGCTATGAAGATAAATCCCAAGTGCATCGCGAAGAGAACAAATGTTGAGAAACTGAACGTTGAAAATGATGCACCAACCGAGTTAATATTTTTTTTGTATTTAGAATTATACATAAAAAATATTTATTCTCTAGACAAAATTTTAATTCCGACTTATTGAACCTTGAAACCCTATTTCGACTCGAAGTCTCCTTAGAGTTCAGTGACTCTATTTCTTAGAATATAAAAAAATCGTCTTTCTCATATGACAGAGAGAATTCGTAACGTGGAAACGGCGCAAGACAAATAGCGAGAGAGAGAGAGAGAGAGAGAGAGAGAGAGAGAGAGAGCAAAAGAGGTAGGGGGAGGCTCAGGTTTCTGGATGCTGCACTAGTTGCATTTTCAAGACTAATCACGGACTTAGAAGGGATCGCGTGAGATTCCGCGAGTTGAGAGGGGTTGGCTATGGAAGAACCGGCAAGATGGAAAAGGGTTATTATAGTAGTGACGGGACGCTCGTGAAAGCGAAATTAGAGCTACTGTATCAAATCTGAGCGCGCGCACAGCCGACCTGTCATTTCCATGCTAGTTTAATCCAGCGAGATCACAGTCCTATACCGTGTACGTACGCAGACTCGCGTCTCACACGAGCGAGTGTATACTCGAGCGTTTGACGTGTTTTTATCCTTCTTACTCTGTCTTTGCCACCCCGTCTCCAACTCGTATTCCCGTCCCGTCTGCCGGCGTTCGCTCCGCCAAAATAGTTCGGATTTCACGAATCGCGAGTACCTTGCACGGTATAACGAGAATTCGCGTGAGTAAAAACAGAAGCGTCGAACAGAGAGTCCCCGATAAGTACCTAAGACCCGAAATGGAGGGCCTACCCCGGAAGTTTCTTCATATCGCGCCGGTCTAGTTTCATCTAGTCAGCGAACTCGGCAAGGTTAATCGGATAAATTATCAAATTCGTCGAGTGTGGCTCCCCCTTTTCCCTCACCTTCCTATCTCTCCTTATCCCGCTCATTCGTTTCTCCTTTGCCAAGGCTCGCGTTTACACGCAATTTCTCCCGGTTTAAACCGACGAATCCTTTGCTCGCTATCTACGCCACGCCAGCAGCGACGTTTCCACGCTCTCTCTCTCTCTCTCTCTCTCTCCCTCTCTCTATATCTCTCTCTATGCCCCCTCGCACACCAGTTCAGCCGAAACCTACTCCTACCGCTCTCGACCGCAGAACGTTTTCTCACTCGACGCTCTACATCTCCCACTCTCTCTCTCTCGCTCTCTCTCTCTCTCTCTCTCTCTCTTTCTCTCTCTCGCTTCCTCCCTCCTATTCGTGCGGGCTCCCGTAGCGTCTCGACCGTTTGTCGTGACTTCACGCTTCGCGAATGTGTTCACGTCACTTGAGCGCGCCCTCTATAGTATACAAGCCTGGTGTATGTTTTAGAATGATATAGGGCGCTATTATGCGGATCGGGCAGACTGACGTCTGAATTATTTCGTTTTCGACTACTTACTCCACTCGCTGGAACAATAAATGGGAAGAATTTTATGCCAGGAGCGAAATTGGAAGTGAATATTCTTCAAATCTGTTATTTTCGGCGTAATTTTCGTGATTGCTTTGACAGTTATGGATACATAGTGGCGCTCAAGAGTATGTATGACAAATATGTATGATCAACGATATTCTTAATTTCCGGAATTATTTAAGAATCGGGTAGAATGGGAAAAAATGATATTGGAAAAAATTAAATATTTCACTTACGACTAATTCAAACTTTCGGTTACTGTCTCATCAAAATAGTCAATAAAATGAAAGATCAAAGGGTATTATTTTGTATTTTTGTACAAATGTATGTATGATTACGAGATCGACTGCATACGCGGCGGCAGTTGGAGTCATAGCAACGAGAGTCCCGCATTTACGAATGAATCCTAGACGGCGTTTCGCGCCATGCCGCTACACTTTTACATCCCCCTTTCCTTGAACCGTCCTAGCTCGAGCTTCTCCGTTGGCACGACCTTCTCTCTACCCCACGACACGGTAAGCGAAAGGGCCGCCGCGAATACGTCGGTGTACTATACACGCGCGCGAGGGGTGAAAGAGAAGCTAGCGGCAAGTGTTCCGTCTCGGGAAGTGACTTCGCTGGAGATGTACATAACGTCAGCCGTGTATGTTTTATATACCTATATTGTTTTCGAGCAACCTCGCGCGTTTTCGCGAATATTCCGAAACGCCCGAGCGGCGTGTCGGGGCTCGTGAATAATAAGTCCGTCCGCCTACAGTAAAACGTAATATAGCCCCGGCGTTTTTTGGTTTTTGGAAAATTTTTCGCTGTTCGAGAACGCGGGCGATGTTTGCTCGTCAGAGGCCAAATTTCGGTCGATTAGGTATAGATGAAATTTTTCAGGAACGGAAATTATACACTCGGAATAAAGAAACGCGTACGTATCATTTTCGGTCGGTGGTGTTTCCATCGCTACGCGAGCGAGTTGATTGCATGTGTAGGCCGTGTGCAGACCCGACGACGAAATCAATAATAATTTCGTAGCGAAAAATCGAACGGTTTTTTCATATTTTTTCTACCTCTCTCTGATTACTCTTTTTTTTATCTTTTTTAAAAACGATTCTCAACGTCCTCAAGCCGATCCATTTCAATTAGTCGATATATTTCTCGTGCGCGCGGTCGAAACGAGTCGAAAAAAATCATCGGTCGTTCGCGCATTCGCTTATCGTGGAGCATGCCCGCAGTAGGGAGAGGTGACAAAAAAGTGCGAGCGAATACGAGGGGGAGGGAGAGAAGGAGAAACAACGAACGAAAATAAAACTCGCTATAGGATGGTTCGTGGCGGAAAAGAGTAAAAAGAAAAAATAATAACCCCCAACGTCGGAAAGGTCGCGGGCGGGTGCGCGGCTGTCACGAATAATTTTTCCTCCCCCCACTTCTCTCTCTCTCTCTCTCTCTCTCTCTCACTCTCTTTTTTCAGCGCGAATTCCGGATAACAATGGGTCGTCGTCCAATTTTACCGTGGGACGTCGACGAATTTCGGCGAGCTCGGTGCGCAGGGGTATGTGGTGGTAGCGCGGTCGAGGAGGGGAGAAGGGAGAGGAGAGAGAGGGAGGCCGCTGGCGCGGCGGGTACGTTGCCGCGAAATTTCGCCGGGAATGAATTTCGAGATAGAATTCGCATGCCTCGTGGCGTCGTAATCGCGCCCGCGCGGTGACTCCGTACTCGCGAAACTGTATCGCGAGGTATATGTATAGGGGACACCCCCCTCCTACCTCCCCGTCCCCTACCTCGCCTCCTCGTCCCTCCGTCACCGCGTCGTCGTGATTGCCAGAGTTTCGAGCTTGTTTTCCCGTCGATCTGGTCTCGTGGACCGACGAGACTGCGCGAATACATTCTCAAAGCCGAGTTGGAACGTAATCCCGCGTCGTACGCTCTTTTATTTCGTAATTCAATTTTTTTTTTGTCAAGCTAAAAGCTCTAGTACCCGCGTACTATTTGGTTCGGTATAACAACGCTGACTAATAAAACTATTTTCGTTGATAAATTATTCACAATTTTTGTTTTCAATTATTATTATCTATTCCCAATAGTCTCCTCGCTAAAAAGTTAAATAAATGACAAAAAAGAACGATTTAATTTCTTTATTTATTCAAGTAAAGTGTAATAAGTTTTTCCTAATGTAAAAGTTTTTATTTAATGTAATTTCATCACTGATCATAAAAAGTTATAGATGAAGTTTAATTGAAAAATATAAGAGAAGAATAAAACATTGAGCAGGTAAATGAAAACTGTCACAATTCGCGCCGACCGTTTGAAAATGATTTAATTCCTTTTTGTTAAAAATTCTGACATTTGATGACATATTAAATTTAAATTCAGAAATAGTCGGGTAACGTTGTTGAAATTTTGTTTCCGTAACATAATTATATGCATACGAAAAATACCGAAGATGGGCAGGTACTAGCGTGCGAGGGAATTCGCGAGAACGCGTAGCTCGAACGCGAGCCGGAGGTGAGTTTATTCCGTGCATTAATCGTTAGGCGGGTAACGCTTGACCCGATCGGTGGTATTAGGTCGGTCCGCGTGATGTCCGGTTTTATATCCCGACGAGCTTAATTGCGTAATTTAACGGCTCTATATAAATGAGCTTATTTGCTCTTATTGAGCCCAGGCATCGTTGTTCCTCATTTACTGGCGAATTTACACTCAACGTCGGTGTATAACGGTCCGCGGGGTACCCAGATGCAAAATACCGCGCCACGGGATGAATCATTGACGAATTCTTTGGTCTCGAAGCAAAAATTTTCCCTCGGTTATATCTTTTTACAAGTCATGAATAATACAGAGCTCGCTGTGAAATTACGCGGAAAGATTTTTACCTCTTTCGTGCCGACGTAATTCTTAAAAATTTCCTTCTTACGAGTTTCCCAACGAGTTCGAGAGAGGAGATCGTTGAGACTGTAATACGATTAAAAATATGTCGCGCCGAAATTGGATTGAAACTACTGATGAAGTAACGATAGTGGAACATTACCGGCGAACTATTATGATAATTAAATCGGGTTATTACAGACATCACGGCTAACTGCGGTTTCGTTTACATGACGTACCGCCATAATCCACATTGTAATGCAATCTAATTATGTAAACGAAACGTTTGATCGGATACCTGACAATACCCAGAACCCTAAATCCCACGCGCCGGTTGTACCGCCTCGAGCGCGCATATTGCGTAATTTCGCGATGTGAAATTATTAAAATCCGTGGACGCCGGGCATTTCGCGTCTCCGCGCTTCGATTTACGGAATCAACGTCGAGCGTTCAAATTTATAGCCGCGAATAGAATTTATTCTCGGAATGACGAACGACTCCGCTCCGGAATATCAAAAGCGTCGTTGTGTACGACACGACGCTGGTTTACCCAAGTAGCGAAACGCTCGCACCGTTGTGTCTCGGATCCGCCGTTACAAATGGAAAAAGGCATTGCGCTCCATATGGAACAAAAAAACTCCAACGAAAAACACAAAAATCCTCGTCGGATAAATCATAGGCCGCGCACTGACGTTTAAATTCCGACCCGGTTGGCATGGAAATTTTCTCTTATTTCAACGCAAAATATCAAAATTCGTAAGCAAACTGGAATAATCTGTCGAACAGGTTTGTTACCGTGGAAAATAAAATCTGTTGATATTATTTAAAATTTCAGAGATATACAGTGGAGCTCAAAACTTTTTGCGACCTAAAAGAATGCTCGAAATGCTCAAAATACTCTTGTTTGTTAGCTATTGTAATTTTTCCTATTCCAATCAGTATTTAAGAAATTCATCCTTAATATTCTTTTATCTGTAAAAAAGTCAAACTTCTGAAAATAAATAACATCGATAATTCGTATGTAGCGAGAAACTTTTGAGCACTACTGTACACACATCGCAGTACAGAGAATACAGCGCATAGGAAATGAATATCGAATGAGAGTAGTGGAGTTAACATTTATTTACAGCGATGGGCTCTGACAATCGTTAATAATTAATCCGACTATTGTTGCATTAGTCGGAAGTTATCATGGAAGGTTTCGTACATTATCGAAAAGTATCTCTTTCACGCGAGAAATATGAAAATATAAAAACTCTGTTTCACGAGGCAAATTGAAAAGAAAGTCTCAGTAGACCAACAGTTGGAGAATCCGACAGAGCGTGTGCGTTTTTAGAAAAGATATCGATCGTCAGGGAGTGAAAAGCGGAGAAAGAGAAAGGTAGGTCGAGAGAACGTAATGAAGGGAAAAAATATCAGAATGAATCTGAAGATGAAGAGAGCGAAGGAGAGAGAGAGAGAGAGAGAGAAGAGAGAGAGAGAGAATGAGGATGAAAAACCAGTCAAACGAAATTCGAAAGAGCGGAAGAGATAGGGAGAAAACAAGGAACGAGATCCCGTGGCGAGGGACAATGTACGAATTCGGCGATTATCTAAATTTCGCTGAATCGCGTTCGCTTTATGACGACGTGGATTAACGCGGGGAATCCTTTTTAAGCGGCTCGGTACAGCGAAAATCTATCGCGCGTTTTGGGAATTAACTCTTATAAGCTCTTGGCGATAGCAAGAGCCTGCGATTTTAACGTTCATTCGGGTTGTAATATTCGTACCGACTTCTGACGATACTCGTCATTCTTTTCGGCTAATTATTTTGTATGGAACTATTCAAAGCTTCATTCAGAAATACAATTGACCATCAAACATAAAATGCGGAATTTTAATGCTATTATACCAACAAACGATCGCAAATGAAAATATCGAACCGCTAATTATGAGCGACATTCCGTCTAACGGGATACGCGCCGATAGATTTTATTTAATTTTCGCAATGTCACTCGTTCCCTCTATCGATCGACCGAAATTCGATAATTCCGATAGCAAAATTCCGCAGCGTACCAAAGACTGAAATAGTTTTAGAATATGTTGCTCTCAGCGATTGAAAAAAAATCGGATCGTATATATACCGATGAAACCACTCGATATGGGAAATTCATAAATGCAACCGACAGTGAAAAATATTCTTAAATTTCATATACTTTCGACACAAAAAAGTATGTTAAAGTTAACAATCCAGTATTGAGATTTATTCTTGACACAATTATAGCGCTCAAGATATTACAGCAAATATGATTTTCAAATTGAGTCAAAATGAATCAATGATATCATTCATTCCAAAATTGCAACAGTAGAAGATTTAAAGTACATCGAGCATTTTCGGTATTTTATCGGTTTTTCGAATCAGAGTAGTACATTTCTTAAAAGAAAATTCGAGAAATTTTTAACACGGGAAATCCAAAATCGCGTTAGCACGAAAAAATCGTTATTTTTCGCGATTATTAATTCGGTCAAATCGATGTGTAAATTATACCCACGCGGTTGAATACGCCGCGAGCGTAATTCCGAATGTGATCGACATTTCATATATAGATATAGATATATGAGGGACATTCGGTACGACTCGGGGCGGGCCCAGCCGCTGACGATCGGCGAGCTGCGATGAATAGCGCGCCAGCCGAGAGACGCGAGAGAGACCGTACAGCTACCACACCGTAGGCGTCGGCCATTCGGCATTCAGCTGTTTGTTGTGCAAGAGTGACGCAGAGAGAGGGAGAGAGAGAGAGAGAGAGAAAGGGTGGGATTATATGATGAATCGGCCTAATTTCGCGGACGGAAGGTCACGTAGGCACGGTAAATCTTTAGTGGTGCCCTGCTGTAGCTACGAAATGTATTCGCCGGTACGCCGCACGCAAATCCACTAGGATAGGGATAGGAAGTCTCTGTAGGCTCTAAATCAAATCGACGCGCAACGCCCTGTACGCATTCCGCGAGCCGTTCCGCTTCCACGCACGTTTGCTCGTCACTTTATCTCCCGGATTACAATTGCTTTGTCAGTTCCAATCACGTCGTCCGTACCAATTTAGATCAGCGACGATGATTTCCCAAGTCTAGACGAGCAAGAATATCTCCGAATACAGGCGAGAAGCAAGTAGAGAAGATCGAAATTTTCGAAACGAGAACACGAGAAGGTTTTTTCGAACGATTAAACATTCGTCGAGCGGCAATTTGTCAACCGATAACGGCGCAGCCGTCCGAACTCGTCGCGACGTTACTTAAACTTTCATAATTATCCGGAAGAAAGTAGAAGGAGGTCCCTATTTGCAATTACCGTCCACTAGACTTGGAGCGAGCTCCCCACCTCTACAATATACACACCGGTTTATTTCGCATTAGCGTTAATGAAGATATCGAGAGGCGGTTTCGCCCTCGTCGATATCTCCAGCAAGTGGCGGCGAGGGGCGATCGATAATCGCGGAGACGCGCGCGTATCCCGTGTACGTGTAGAGCCATAACCGTACACACGACAATACGCGAAACAATCAGCCCCGGATTATCTGGTAAGTGTGTGCTCGTTAGCGGTGATTTTTTCGCTTCGATTCCAGAGCACTCGACGGATACGTATGCCCTATGGCTGGGTTGGCGAGCAACGTAATTTCACCCTGATCGTATTTTTGCGGCTGTTCATGCCATTCCTTTCCACTCGGTTCACGTCGATGAGATTATCGCTCGAGAGAGCCAAAATTACGAGAGCTATCATCGAAAATAAGGAGAGATCGGAAATTGGTTTCCGCTCGAACTGATTTTTCGCGATAAACTTTTTTGTCGAGTGAAAATCTATCGCGATCCGCACGCGAACGAAGGGGGAAATCGTGTCGTACAAGCCGTGGTATCCTTCGTGCAGCCTGTACGGGCGTTTCCTTCCTTCGCGCAAATACCATCCGACTCGCGCTCGCGCCAATGAGATTAATGCTGTCGTTTCGCTAATGGCCGCGCGTCGTTAGCGAAAATTCACGCTTCTTGCGGGACGCACGGCCGAGCGTCTGGCATTAAACATAAATGGGTAACGGTTAATCATTGCACTCGCCCGCTACATTATACGAGCATTTATCGTCTTCGTAAATTCGACGAGAAGACGCGAAAATCTTATTTATAGCCATATCGTTACAACTTTCTCTGTTGAATCACCACTATGATAATATAAGGTTAAAATGTGTGAAAATTTCAATGTAACTTGTATATATTTGAATGAGGAAAATTTTCAATTGTGCAAGCCTATCAATTTCACACCAGAAAGTTTTGAATTACCGTGCGATACGGACGTATAATCTCAATTGACGATCAACGAATGAACATCGAACCAGCTGGTTATTGTCAAATAAAAGTAACATGAAAATGCGAAAAAATTCAATTTTCTCTCAGACGCACTAGATTCGCCATCGTGAACTCTGTAATTGAATAACTTCGCTTGTTTAACAAGTTTGTAACTTCAAAGAGATTATTCGCTCTGTTTGAGAAATCTTTGGGGGTTTATGAAATTACAAAGACCCCGAAACAGCTTGCTGGTGTTTAATATAACGGAAGTGGACTTTCACCTTATTGTTACATTACTGTATGGAAATGTAAGGTATTTAACATTTTCGAGCAATGGCGGAGTATAATTTTTGCGTTTAATTGTCGGATGGTTAAAATTCTCTGACACATCGAGTGTAAATTGATAAATGATAATACAAAGAGAATCGATAAACAGCGCGAAGCACGAATATATCGAAATTCCGATTAAATCTCATTTGGCGCTCGTTTTTTTTTCACGAAATGAGCACTTTCGCAATCATCAATCGCCAATTATATATCTATCGCAATTGAATTCACCAGTAATTTTCAATCACCCTGTTTATTATTCGAATGTAGATGATTTTATTCAACGTCCCAGAGGTCATTACACAGGTTATTAAGTTGTTTCTAGCGTGTTTCGCGTTACTTGTTATTTCTGTTTTAACAAACAATGAGTGTTTTATACCAGAGATACTTTCCGAGTTCAATTTGACGTTTCATTTCAACGAAATGAAGTTCCGCTTGTTGGGGAAAAAACGTAAAACCGTGAAAAGAAGCAAGAGTGCGAAAGAAGCACGACGCGTGTAAAGTTTAATTTGTTCTCGCAACGTGCTCTCGTCAGGCGTTGCATCGAACTTGCGCGGCTTCGCCGTTTACATAAGACGAACTACAAGAGTGGAGTCGGAGAAGGAATAAGGGAGTGAAAATGAGGGAGTATACGGATAATTGTTAAGTAAATAGCACAATATTGAACTCTTTAGAATATACGTAGCGATACAGAAACGTGTTTGCGAAGCAGTAAATCACACTCGAATACGTAACCAGAATAACAAATATAGCCGAATGTAGTGTGTTACTATTCGACCGGCTATAATAACTCATACAGCAAACAGATCTCGAAATTCTAAGAAATACGTATTTTCTTATTTTCGATTGAACGCTTCACGAAGCACTTTGGGTAAATTCAGTGTCTCGAGTATTTCATCGGGTCGAAGTAATTTTGAGCCTTATTGTCTGTATTGCTTAGAATTTCGAGATCTATTCGACCTATCAATTTTAGTCGATCGAACCGAGGCAACCTGTATATTCCTTGGAGGGTAGAGCGAGCAAGGGTCAAGGGTCGGGATATAATATCGATGGGTAATGATTAAACTCGAATGGGAGGTGTATAAGAGGTAATAAAAGAATTCTATTCACGAACAAAGAACATTATTAACGACGCACATTGCGCGCATTATTACGTATTATCGAGCGCGCATATTGTTCTTGTACGGTCCACGGGAGAGTGTGGGCCGAATGGGTGATTTTGCCGATGCTAATAGCGGGTAAACGCGAGCGCGCACGAGCGCAAGTCCGAAGGGGCTTTAGTCGCGCGCGTTGTACACCAGTTGCCTGAATTTCGTTCCGCTTCTCTATCTCTCTCTCTCTCTCTCTCTCTCTTTCTCCTCTACCGTTCGGATTATCGTGATACCGTTGCCCGACCACTTTGGAATTTATCGCGGACTTTGAAAATGCAGCTCCGTGCATCGGTCGCTCTTTTTGTTCCACTATTTCTCTCTTTTTTTCTATTACTCTTTTTTTTTCGGTCTACAAAAAAACCGATCGTCGCCGTAAGTGCCAACAGAGCGATATCCGAGTTGGATTTTCCGTGTTGCCTTCTTTGTTTTTCGAAATTGAGACCGCCTAATGCGAGCGTATATACACGCGGATTAGAATTTATACTACAATCGGCTCGCGTCGATTACGAAACCGAACGTTGCAGTATTGGATGCACTTGAATGCGAAATCGGGTTCGACGTATTGCATTACCCGGCGCGAGTCGCGTTTGGGAATACATACATTGTGAAATTTTTATTCCACCCTCGGATGTTCATACACCAGCACGACGCTGAATCTTCTATTCGCGTGTTCGATAATCATTCCCTGGTCGAGTCAGCCTAGAATTATCCGAGTCGCGAATCCCAGCGATTGAATTTTCTCGAGACGTTCGCAATTCCGTTTCCTTCTCTTTTCTCGTCCTATACAAATTCCACAGGTAGAGTCAGTATAGAATCCGTGAATCGCGGAAAGATTCTCGAATTTCGTGTACACCGAGAAAAATTTTACAAACTCTTTCCAGATATAACGAATAATTGTATTTAACTAAAAAAATAGCAAATAAACCTAATCATTTCTTTGAGCGTATGCTAGAGAATAAGAATCACGCGTTGTTGGGGTCGGTACGGTGAATTTAAGGAGCACAATTGGTGTACAATAGCGAAAGGACAACGCAATCGTTGACTCTCGAAGTCGAAACGAGATCTGGACCGGTCGGTCGCAATTTCGGTACACGTCGCCCGCAGGAGACGACCGATGCGCATACAAATTCGATTTCCGATAAAATTCGGCCGGTATATGTCGGCCACTGGCAATTTTCCTATCGAGAAGAGTTCGGTAAAAACGTTCGATACTCGTTGTTCTTGTATAGCAATTTCACGATAAACCCGGGCATGGTATGCGCTCCCGCGGCGGTGCGCATTTTCATTTAGACGACGGATTTCATTATGCATTGGAACCGTTGCTAGCAAACATCAAACTGTTTTCGTCATCGGCGCGATACGAGCCGGTATACATATAGTATACGCCCGGGCTGCGGCATATTTCATTAGTCCCACGCACATAGATTATGCTCGTTATGAGGCGATGCGCGCACGTCACGTGAATTATCCGCGGGCGCGTACTCGCGAGCGTTAATTGCGCGAGGCGCACGACTCTCCATTTGTACGGATTACAACGGCGTAGTAGGAAAATTTTTCGAAACCCGCGGACCACAATGACGCGTTCCTCAAGACCAAAGGGTTATTCCAACCTCGACTTTTCAGTGCCTCCCAACCTAGACTTGTTAAACACGCTGAAGAGTTCTCGAGGCACTTTCAGGCGGTATAATCGACTTTCTTGGCTCGATACAGCGCGACGAGTTAATAATTCTTTTGCCTGAATTTACTCTCGGCGACTGCGTGCTCTCGGAAAGTCAATACCTCCAATCTTCATAAAGTTAACGAGATTACCTAATTTAACGTAAGAATGAAATTTCATCGTAAAGTTTTTTCTCCTTCACCTCTACCTCCCTCCCTCTCTCTCTCTCTCTCTCTCTCTCTCTCTCTCACATTCTCTCTTTTTTCCGCGATATTCGAGATTCACGAGGAAAATGCTCGAGACGTTGAATTAAAAGATTATCGTCGAATGCGAGACTTCGGAGCACCGAAAGTAACTGCTCGTGACGAATCGGCGAATAAAATCGATGGAAATTTAATTTTTTCCAAAATATCCCGAGTCAAAATGTTAATTTTTCATTCGTCTTGTCAATATTTTATAAAAGCACAAAAGCTTTGTTGATTCTTTTAAATCCTATTCGATAATATGTAAAAGAATTAATTGAGAATCGAAATGTTGTCATGGCAATTTAAAATAAGAATTTCGATCCAACGTTTTCATTTAGCGAATATTCGAATAAACGAATTCTCGAAACTGAAAATATCGCATCTCCCACGAGCTGCAATTTTTCGCGTAACGATTAAAAAATTTCCGCAATCGGGTCGTATTACCGGAGCTCGCGCCTGGATGAATAACAAGGGGTGACACAGAATATGAATCATCGGAAAAATCGTACGAAAGAACGGGAAAACAGGAAACAAAACAGATAAGAATTAGAAGAGCGAATCGACCAGAACAGTGCGTGAAATGCTTAATACCGAATCCGCGAATTAAACACATTGAACAATCGGCCGAGTGAGCTCTAAATGGACACGTTGATTATATCGTCGCGGGCTCTGGCGATTAGTATCGCGATAAAACGTCTAACGAGCTTAAACTCCCGTGCGGCGTGTGAAATTAAATGCGATCGCGACTGCATAATTGCGTGATATCGCGTATATATATTTTCCAAACGTGTGCCCGTACGTACTTGTAAAGGTCGCTGCTCCGTTACACCGGGTCTGTGTACTGTGCGCGCGTTAAAAGCCACGCTCGGCCGGGGAAACTTCGGAATTACGATGGCCTTCGCGCCAAATCAAGAGTAATATTGTCACTGGGGAGCGAGAGAGCGCCGGGGTAGGCCAGGCGTAGCGCAAGTGTAAAACACAATCGATACTCGACTTGATACGTCCTGCGGAACATTTAATTCGTTTCATTGTCTCTCGATATAAAAAATTATTGATTGTCGCTACGCCAAGAATGAAATTGTCTTGAATCAATTAATCATTCCAAATTGGATAAAATTTTAAATATTGTTTCGATCGAAAACGTTTGACTCACCAAAAAAAAAAATCATTTCCTCGCCGATAAAACTTTTCGTGTTAAATTTCAACTAATATTATAGGAAGCAATTAACGCGAAAAAATGGTGTGAAAATTCGCAAATAACTTGCTGTAACGCTCAAAATTATTTCTTAACGAATGTGAATCCAAAAATTAATTTTGGTACATAATTACGAAAATTAATAATTTCCTACAGTGCTATAATTTTGAATCGTGAAAAATTGAAAACAGCTTACTTTAGTAATAGCGTTCGGTAAATTTACTCATCAACACATGTTTCATTGAAAATACTATTCTTGCGGAAATTAAATTCCAATAACACTCCGGTGAGACGATGATAAAACCAAAAGTTCTATCTCGCGGTTGGGATTAAATAATAAAATTTCACTTAAGTAGTAAGGGTTTGAAATGAAATCTTCATTCCGAGCGACTGGTCTGTACGGTGAATATGATTCATTGCGTATTCCTCGGCGTCATTCCAACACCGGCTATAGCTACCGTCTGTTTTCGATTGGAAAACACAATCGCGTATTACGTACCGGATCGGGATTCATCGCACCGAACGTTCTTAGCTGGCGGGCGCGCGCGCACGACCCGCCGTTCGTTGACCTCCCCGTACGTATACAGCACGTCGACCGCGACAATTGTACGCGCCAACGATTCCTCGAGAATCGTTCTCGACGCCGATCGATGTACATCCGATCGGCCCGTTATAGCGAGGCGATCGATCGCGTTAGTGTTTGAACACGGTAACTCGATACCATCTCGTTAACACTCGCTCGCGCGAGCTCGCTTTTTGATGACATGAGAGTAATTTTGTCGACACATTGTCTTCCAATCTTACATCGATCAAATACCAGAGTACGACTCTGGTTGAAATCTTAATCCCTGAAAGCTACGACACTCGTATTCTTTCTCTTCTGAATCAAATATACTGATCTGGATATCAAAATAATAAATTTTTCTCTTTGACGGATGTAGGATAAAATTAGATTCACTGGAGTGTACGAAAGTATTTTAATAAATGTGATTTTCGATTCAACCCGCAAATAAATGAAGAAATACTCGAACTGATGATATCATTCAATTTAAAAAATATGATTTCTTATTACAGATGGAAAGATTTCAACGACGAATTGCTCGAGAATTGACTAGAATAAGAATAAGAATTTGTTATTCCGAGTATTCTGAGTATTACAACCGGTCAAAATACTTTTCAGTGCTACTGTATCTTCACGTCGGTACTATGAAAAATCAAAGAAAAATAGGTTCTCAATGTTCAGGTCGGAATCGAAATTTCGTCTCGAGAAAATTCGGAATCTATTTACAATGAAAAATCGAATAGGAAAGTACGATAATCTTACTTGTGCACGAGGACGTGGTCGGTTCGTAAATCCTTGAAAATGCGATCGCACGCTAGCGAAAGGACAAGACGGTTTACCGCATTTCCACACCCCCGCAGCAGTCTGTCTGTTCCGTTTCGCTTCTCGTATCGGGTCGTTATACCGCTCTAGCCACCACCAACCACCCACTACGTGTATACGTATATATATACAACAACAACAGCACTGAGGAAACGAGAAACACTACACTGGCACAATCAACAAAAATGCAATATGAAAAAAAAGCTATGAGGGAGTAGAGAAAGATATAGAGAAAGAGGGAGACGAAAAAAGGGAGTCGACAGAAGGGTCGCGAAGGCTCGCGATAATCTCCGTTCGGGCAGAGTTCCCACGTACAATGCCTATCCCCTCCTTCGAGGTTGTGATCGCGACGTCGGTATGCCGTCGACAAGATGCACCGCTGTCGCCGAGTCACACACCGGTACTCTCGTCTATTTTCCTCGAATATATCCTTGAAAGGAGAGCGTCGCGACGCAAACTATCGGCGGAGGAAAAAACCTTCTAGCCCTATCGTCACGCTGCGACGTACGTTAACGAATCGGTACGCGTGCTACCCCTGTTGATGCCGGGGTTCGACTGACTGCCACCGGCCACCCACTCGTCGTTCGCACCACTTGGGCGCATGCCTGCCGCGCGCTATCCTACCCACTTCCATCTAACTCTCTCTCTCTCTCTCTCTCTCTCTCTCTCTCTCTCTCTCTCTCTCTCTTTCTCTCTCGTCCACACTCTCGCACTCTCGAGAATCCTGCGCCTATATGTGGACCCGCGGGGTGGGACGCGCGGCCAGCCTGGATCGTCGATCTTCACCGACGTCCATTGACGTTTAAGTTCCGAGCAACTCGATTTCACGAGGCGGGGGAGGGAAGGGGGTGGAGAAGGTGGCGCCGGTTCATCCCTAGCGGCCGTAAAGAAGCGCGCGAGAGGGAGAGAGGAAAGGATATAGGCAACTTTTCGCCCGTCGAGTATCCTCCGGGATTCGTTCGGGTATTTAAACAAAAAAGGATGGAGGAGAAATCTCTCGACGCTTCGCCTCCTGCTTTTTTTTATATAGCGTGTGAACCAATACACCACGAAAAAGAGGAGTTCGGCTATCGACGTCAACGATTCTTGACGTTTTTGCAATCCTTCTACGGATAAACGAATCGTTCAGAGTTTCTTTTGTCCTCTCGTTCAAAATTTTTATTCTGGCCTGATATAAGCAAAAAAAAACTGCGTCCGAATTAACAGATCAATTCCCTTGAGAAAGCTTTCGATCGTACTATGTATAAATCGGAATGAAAATTTCGACTCGAAAAATCGATCTCGTCCCCGATGGATCAACAACAGAGCGAATTTTGGATTGTTTAGTCATGCGATCGAAATGGGAGGCATCCTGTGTCGGGGCTCGATGGCAATCGGGACTGCAGAGGGCTCGAATTTCGAGTCGATAGCTCCGAGTCGTAAAACAAAAGCCCGACGGTTATGGTCCCCGCGTATCGAATTCGCGTAACGCGATACACACCCGACGAGAGCGCGAAAGAAGTCGCGAGAGAGATAACACGGGGTACCTGGGCGCGCGAGACTCTGTCTTTCGCGAGAGGACATTACTCAAAATTCTGTTTTCCTCTTACGCGCGACTCCTACTTACATTGTAAACATCGCTTAAATTGATTTCCGTCGGGGCGAAAGTTGAGCCGAACTTTCTGGATCGTCGATTTGTTGCCGCGTCCATCCATGTTAGAATTGCGCGTAACTCGATTTCCGACTC
>NCVS01000940.1:89331-104733 GCA_003055095.1 Goniozus legneri
TCGTCCCACGGCCGGCATCGGCCAGCCAGGAAGCTTTAAAGAAACGAGAAGGGCTTTCGCGTTGCCAGCATGGCGCGAAATTTACTTCCGTTTACGAAGAGTAACGACGCATCTGCTCCCATCTGACAGCGAATTATTTCTCGTTATATCGATTGGTTGGGATGAGGGGAGAAATACGATATGATTGCGGCGTTACGGCGCGAGCCCCGTGGCTAACTTGCTCGATTGCGATCGATGACGTCGAGTCGCATCCGATGGAAGGAAGATCGACACGCTCCCGTTATCGAACGTCCTATACGCATTTAGAGCTCGATTCGATGTTATCGCTCTCGCGATTCGTATTGTTTGTTGTCCAATCGTCCAGCCGGAACTTCCCGATTGTTTTTATCCGGGGAATGAAATTCCCGCTGGACAAGTTTCGCGAAAACACACAGAATCCGAAGACGGAATTCGCATTTCGAATCGGGTAGCTGCACAGACTGTCCGTTCTCTCGTGTCTCGGGGTTAAACGTATTTTCCGAACAACCGCGTTTAGCGAAACAACTCATGAGAAGTTTAACGCTCGCAATCAAGCATTTTCGTCGTACGACGAGAACACGCGGCTCTAAACGCGAGTACACACTTCCGAGTTTATCGGTAAACGGTCCCAAGCTCTCTTTCTCTCCCTCCCTCTCTCTTTCTCTCTCTCCCTCTCTCTTTCTCTCTTTCTCTCTCTCTCTCTCTCTCTCTCTCTCTCTCGCTCTCTCTTGTTCGCTTCGTGTAACGAAACGTACGAAGAAAAAACAGAGAGGAAAATATGACGCTACTCCCTAGGACTTTTTTTACGAGCAAGCTTATTGCCCTGCATCGTCATACGAGAGTGGCACCTCGATTGCATATGTCATATAAAAGTCGCTAACTTAATCCTTTTTGCGATTACGCTCTCCCTCTCTCTCTCTTTCTCTCCCTCTCTCTCTCCCTCTCTCTCGTTTCAAGTGCCGTTAGATTATTTGATGAAAATTTTTTTTCAATTTTTCAACGAATAATTTAAAAAATAACTCATTAGACGACTTGAATTGCAGAAGCTACGAAATTTTTACTCCGTTTGATGTAATCGGTTTTAATTTATTGTTGTACATGGAAAATGTTTCATATTCGGAATATATATATGTATTATCAGATCAAGAAATATTAGTGTATGAAAAATAGAAGTTAATGTATCTCGCCAAAGAATATTATTCTGCCTCGAAAAATGAAGAGATTAATAAATTTTTAATAACACTACTCTCGAATCGTTAATTTAATAGGTTTTGCTTTCAGATTGGGGTCTTGGAAAGAATTTCTGTCCCCCCCTCTCTCTCTCTCTCTCTCTCTTCTTTTGCTCGAATGCGACGTCAGCGTAGGATTTCTTGATGTGAATTGAAGACGGCTTGAAAGGGTTTCCGGCGTCGGAGAAGAGACGTCAGGAGCGTAGCGATAGGAGAGAGCGAGAGAGTGAGAGGCGAGGAGACACTGGGAAGAAGTACGCGAGAGCCAAATCGAGCGAAGAAGCCATAATTCATGGTACGTACGTAAGAGAGGGAATGAGTTAAAGGGGTGAAAAAAAGTTGGCGGCCTAAGGTAGCCGAAGCACACGCGCAAAGGGAGCGCGAGGAGCACACAGCGTGCATGAGAGAGCTCATCTATGGCTTTTCCAATACACTTTCTCGCTCTCTCCCCCTTCCTCTCAGTTTTTTCTCGCCAAACACACATTCTCGTGATATCTCACTGGTACGTGCTCAGGGAAAGAAAGAGTTCTGCCCATAGCGAACGTCTTTAGGTCAGCGAACTCATTTCCCGGTGAATCGCGATCGTCTTTGGCGACGGTAGTCTCGAGGCAAGTCGATTGCGAAAGCCACAGCGAAACGACTTTTGCATTTTCAAACTTCGGATCGGCCTTCACGGTCCCTCGGGCAACGCGAATAGACATTCGCGATGGCGAGCTCGTTCGAATTTGCGCCGTTCCGTCGAGTCATCCTCTACGCTAACAAAAGACGTGCGCGAGAGTGCACCACCGCCGCGATTATATTTGCGCATAAATTTCACGACCGATTCGTGATATCCAACCGCGATATAACGCACTCCGGTATTCCGACGTCTTCGTACGAGAGCCATCTTCACCCTCTAAAATTAACTCGATTATAGAACGAATTGCTTTCTTCGAAGAAAATGTTTACTGACCTGCAAAGAATTTTGACAAATTTTAATGATTTTTAACAAATCTTGACTAGTATTAAGAAATTCTGTGACATCTCTTAGCCACTCTTGACCAATCTTGACAAGACTGGTTTCGCGAGCGTCGCTAGCGTTTTTAAATCCAATATCGGCATAGAAAATCACTCGGTAGTTTGGTGAGTTTGTAATTCTTGTTAGCGAGTTTGTCGAGAGATTTCGATGATTGAACTCGATCGAATGAGTTTTACGTTTGGTCTCGTAGCACCTCGAGGCGCTTTCGCAGCTAGACGCGAATAAAGCGAAATATACACGCGCGTTTCGATCTTATTGTGCGAGCGAGGCTTTCGCCACGACTTAACAACTCCATCCGCACCGGGTCGACCTTTCCACGCAGGATTGCAAAACCGAAGAGAAATAGAGAGAGAGAGAGAGAAGGGGGGGGGAGAGAGTCGTAAGCACAAGAGAAGAATAGTTTGGTAGGAGGTGGCGCACCCCCAAAACGACTACGTGTTTTCTTCCCATTTACGTTTACCCACTCCCTTGTCTCGAGCTACCGGCTCATTCCCGTTCAACGTATTCCTCTCGAAGGTCGACCGGTCACCGTCTTTTCTTCGACGACGTAAAAAAGCCGGCCGTTAAGCTCGTGATGGACGCAGAAGGATATATACGCGCCTCTATCCATTCTATCCCAGTTAGTATCATTCTCCTCGATTTTTTTTTCTCCCAGCCCTTCTCGCACACTCCACCTCTCGTCGCTCTCTTTTTCTTGTTTATTCGCGGATTTCGACCGCTCGTGAATCACCATTTTCCAAACTTTTTTCACGCAATTTCCCTTTTTTCCCTCCGACGGCGTGTATCGTTCCTTAGAGTGAGGGTGCCCGCGCGAAAGAATCGGTCTTGGATCGATAATGCGCGAACAGGTATCAGAAACCCGAGAGCGTTATTTCGAACGCGTGGCCATTATGTTGATTGCGACGTATCTTTATTAGCCCTTCATCCGTGCAATGCGCCATTAATTGTTATCGTTGCGACGGTAAATTTTCATTACGCTCATCGTTGGTGACGTTTGCTCGTAAAATTTCCGTTACGTGTATATCGAGTGCACCGCGGTTGAAAGGTGTAGAGGTGGGAGGGGGGAGAGAGAGAGAGTGCTCGAAAGGACATTAGAGTTCGCGCGAGAACGGCCGTACACATCAAACTGCCTTAACTACCTAATCGAAGAGATACGTACTTGAGGCGTGATGTCATGGGATTTTATAACGTCGTTCTTCGTCTTTCTCTCTCCAAAAGCGTACACCGCAAAAGCTCGCGTTGCTCCCTTCGTTCGTTTATAACGTACGTAAAAGTTCGCTGCTGAAAGCCTCATGAATTATTATACCGAAAAGGGTTGCGTATAATAATGAAATTAATGATTATCGTAATAACGCTCATTGCTGAAAAAATTTATAGACTCGAAATGCCAAACTCGTTTTTTCCCTGGATTTTTGTTGCTGCTTTATCGCATAATTCGAAATTGCGGCTCTTTACTTTTATAGCTGAAACTGGACGCGCGGTATTTCAGGTTTTCACTGCGACGCGTTAAAAAATGAACGATTTGATATATCGTACTTAAGAAGGGTATTTTTGCGTTGTATATATAGAACATTCGCTCCGGAATGGCGTATTTGCGCCGGTTTAGAATGATAGAGTGTTTACGATCCGCTACTATACCGTCGATTGCCTCGCTTGTTATACGCGCGAACAGATATATTTGGATATAAAAAAATTGATTACATCTGATAAAGTACAGACACGTTTCTCTTTTTCGAGTTCTTGTCAACGAAATACAACGATGATGGGGCTATCGCGTTTTATACCGGACCGTAAAAATGAGCCAAGTTCGACACAACCTTCGAACATCCATAAAGTTGTCCGTGCAATCGCCCGTCCAATACTTCTCGAAAATATCATTTGATTTCGCAAGTGCTATCCTTTGTTAAATTCAGGTACTCAGGGCTTACGGTATTAATAGTCTACTCGCTGTATAGGGGTGTGATTTGCAATTGTCGACTGATGAAATTTGAAAAGTGTTTTTTATGTTGTTTGATGCGTAGATTACGAATCTGCAAGTCATTTATCTGTAAGTTGATGCGCTCAAAAGTTGTTAACAATTTAATTGTTCAAAGTGGCTTTTTGGCAATAAGGACTCTGAAAATGAATTTTATTTTTTTACACAAGTCTTTATTATTCTAAAACGAAGATTTTTTGTAAAGATAGTTTTTCGATATGTCTTATAGATTTTGAGATAATTAATGTTGTATAAAAATGCGCGTCAAGTGACTACTGCGCATGCGCGCTCTCACTCGACTGGCCCGGAAAGCGAAATACAGCGAACTTATACTAACTCTGCTGTACAAAATTTTATTTTTCATTTAAAAAAATTTGAAAAAAATTAGAAATAATTTGTTACGGTTACAAATTAATATAAATTTATTTTTTTAAATGAAAAATAAAATTTTGTACAGCAGAGTTAGTATAAGTTCACTGTATTTCGCTTTCCGGGCAAGTCGAGTGAGAGCGCGCATGCGCAGTAGTCACTTGACGCGCATTTTTATACAACATTAATTATCTCAAAATCTATAAGACATATCGAAAAACTATCTTTACAAAAAATCTTCGTTTTAGAATAATAAAGACTTGTGTGAAAAAATAAAATTCATTTTCAGAGTCCTTATTGCCAAAAAGCCACTTTGAACAATTAAATTGTTAATAACTTTTGAGTGCATCAACTTACAGATAAATGACTTGCAGATTCGTAATCTACGCATCAAACAACATAAAAAACACTTTTCAAATTTCATCAGTCGACAATTGCAAATTACACCCCTATACAGCGAGTAGACTATAACGCGGCACGGGTCAAAATTCGCGTCCGTGATTTTATAATTATGTAAATACGCTTTAAATACGTCACTCGATCTGACAACAAAAATAATGTCGCGTTTGCAGAACTGCCGCGAGTGTTGAACATTTTGATAGCGTTTGTGTAATTTAAGTCACCGTTATTACCATTCGCGTCGAGTTTATGGACTTTGAATCGACAGATGGTCGACTAAATTAACTATTTTCATTTACAACTACAATGTCAATCCGCTAAATACTCTTAAATAAAACGCGCTGCGACAACTAACCGGTAATAATACCCATGCGAAATTTCATTGAAAAAACTTACAGACTGGCTCGAATTGGATTCCGTAGAACCGAGGAAAATTTTTCCGAGTTAAATTCACGTAAAAGCGCGCTATTGGTCCTAATTTCTCAAAGATAAAATATTATTAATTATAACTTCGTAGCGTCGTACGCGTCTTCTTTGATGTCTTATTTGTTGCACGAGGCCACGAGGAGAGCGACGCTCCTATCATCTCGCGCGGGCATTTTCAGGTTAATCCACTATGCGTATGCTCCCCGTCTTGAAATTCCGTAGACCCCGTCCAAGTTCCACAAATTTCCTTAATAACTTTGTGTATCGTTTCGCCAAAGTTACCCCATATTACATTTTACTTATTAGTTTAATCTCATTTCCGATGTCCCTCTTAATCCTCGAGGTAAAAATTCGCCGGTTGAAATTTTTTTCCTTCCTTTTTATGCGTCATTTTATTCGACGTCTTGCGTCTACTTTGATCACTCGAAAATTCGCGAGAGCGATACCCTGCCCGACGTAGTTGATTGCTCCACGAGTGCCATTACAAAAGAGCTAATGACTTTGGAAGTGCAATTTTCTTCGAGTCACGCAATTACGCAATAAAAAGAAAGTACAGTGCTACAAAGCGGAACAAGAGTAAAAAAAAAAAGCGCGCGCGGTGCGCTCGATAGAACGATAAAAACTCTCGTTGCACATTTCTTTTTTTTCGTTACGTCGCGTTCTCTTCTATTTAGCGTAGGCCCTACAGAAGGACCCTGTACAAAACTCGTCACACGTCGACACTCGTTCCGCCTTCACCTGGCGAACCGCTCAAGATTACTCGAGAGTACTCGAGTTCTCCCCTTCCCCTCCTCTTCAGCTAGCGAAACTTCGTCTTTTGTTTAACCGCTTCTATCGACTCGTCTCACGAGCGTAATATATATTAATCCGCTCCGCCAATCGGAACATCTCGCGTCGTCGCCTCATATACCGCGCAGAAGAAAAAATACCGCGAGTTGTCGAGAACTTCTCGTACTCGAGCCCGCTCTTCGAAATCATGATATTTCGCGTGAACTTTCACACGATTGATATTTCAATACTACCGTTGCGAATGCTCCTCTCTTTTCCCGCACTTTATTTTTCCGTTAAACCGTTATTTTTAACTCTCAAATAATACCATGGGTGAGAAATTATTCCTTGTAAAATATTTTTCTTATGTTACTAAAAAACCGCTGAAACTAGTATAAGAATGATTTTTCTTGCAATATTGTTTGACGTCATTTGATCGTGTGATTTTTTTAGACAACACCATTTGTGGGTGGAAAAGTGCTTAGAAATCAAATGGGAAAAGAAATCGATTACGAGAATGATTTAAATGCGAGGAGCGCAATAATAATATTGTTCCATACGGTTCGCTGTGAACAAAACGCAAGCTTGAATCTTTCAGTTTACCCAGCGCATCATCGACTGTAATTCAGACGAGATATTCGCTGTAGTTGCGAGCTGGGTCGATCGTGCAACGAATAATTAAATTTTTATCCTGCTCGCGTGGCTGCTGAGCTCATTGTAAGAAAAACTAGCTGAGTTGAGACTCCAAAAGAAGAAAGATAGAAAAAATTAAGAGAAAGAAAACTCGTGAAATCGCGAAAAATATCTCTGGGTTCTTAATTCTGACTGGAAAACTTATGAGAGAAATTTGAATGCTTGGTTCAGCTATATCGAATAATAAATCGCAACATAATCAAATGAAATTATTTTCTTCTGAATAAGACTAACAATTTTTTCTTAGTAAAATTGTGGGCGAGCAAGATAAAATAATGTTTTGTTTGTCGCGAAACGATATAGGTCGTTACCGTAAACGATCGATTTGTATTCGAAATGTGATCTAATATACAATATTCGCGTTGAATCTCGACGGTGCGCTCGTTTCCGGCTTGTTAAGCGCGCGTCACACCGCGCGTCACCCTAGAAGGGAGAGAAGAGACTCAATACCCACGATCGCACGGACGAAAATGCTGGGATTGTCGGGTTGTCGAGGTACGAGAGAGAGAAGCACGAGTGGACCCCGCGAGACGTCGCTCTCGCACGCGCGTGTTCGTTTCGTCCGCCCCTGAGCCCATTTCGCGTCCCTATGGCAACGCACTCGAGCCCACTTTAGTATTTCAGTCTCGGGCACAACGTTTGCAACCCCCATGTACCCCACATTCGCTCCCCACTCTTTCGCTCCTCGCCTTCACAGCGTAAGTATTGTCCCGAGAACTGCCACACGGAGCACTCACCCCTCACCCTTCTCTTAATCTTCACGTCCCTTTTTCTATTTTCCACGCTCTCCGTTTCTTTCTCTTTTTTTCTCTTACTTTGCTGTTTCTTTCTCTTGCCGTTCTCTCTCTTTCACTCATTTTTTCCCTCGTTCCTCTCATCAAACTCCCCCACATAACGGATTTAGAACTGTATTACAGCTTTTCTCTTTTATAATGTTCAAGACGTTGAAAATTTGATCAGACTGAATTGAATTATGGCAAATTCACATCGCACCGACTCGTCAATTTCGTGTAATAACATTCTAGTACACATGTGGCTAAAAACGCAATAAGAGGTTGCTTTTAGTGCTCCGGTTGTTCGAAACGATATGAAATATTTCAGAATTCGTTATTTCGCTGCAAGCGAGAATTTTTCAATTCGGTCTCGACGTTTCCAATTTTATCACCGATAATGTATTAGTTGCTCAAGAAGGAAATTCCAATTCGAAAAACGGAATTATCGCCCTCTGTGAAGGGGTGGGTAAACTGCATCGACAAGTAACAGAGTGAACATAACCGACCCGCATGGTAAGCTCGTTTTTTCATAACCCTGTACCGATAATAGAATTAGTTATCAAGGAGTAGGTAAGCGTAAGATGGAGAGGAATTGTCGATTGGGTAAAATTGCAATCTGCACCAGCCCAGTATATTCATCAAGTTCAAAAGGTTCGAATGAATCAACAGTGTAATACGTTCAACTGAATAACTATATTACAATAAAACAATCATGATTGCCTATATTGAATATAATAAAAAAATATTTTGTTAAATTTTTTGATCCATAATCAAGTAGCAGTTATAATTTCCGTTCCGTAGCCCATATATAACCGAAGCACATGAGTACTGTATTGGACACTTGATCAACGGATATCTGTGGTGGTTAGATATCAGTTGAATCGTAAAATATCTTATCTACAGATACTCAACTATGCTTCATCCGTTTTGATTTTTTCTGTTTGAGCAGATGCTGTATCCGATGGTGCCGATTCCGGCTCATGGATTCCCATCCATTTACAACGTTTCTGTAACTCTTGCCGGTATCTAAAAAATAAGCGGTAAGAAAACGAATTTTTACGAATTCTTCCTGACAAAGTGTCATTAATCATTACCTGGGGTGGTTAATAGCGTATATCCACGGATCGATACATGACACCGTTTTGGCGAATACCGCTGGTAACATAGTTGCGAATGGTGTAAGTACCTCGCTACAAAATGAAGAAATAATTTGTTAACTGCTGAAACAATTGGGACGATGCCGTGCATACCGATTCCCGAAAGCTCCGGTCATGGCAACCACCGCGTATGGCGTCCATGAACAGAGAAATAGAAAGAAAATGGTGAAGGCTACTTTTGCAATTTTCATTTCGATGCTCCTCTCCTTGTCTCCTTGGTTAGATACCAATGATTTGACATTCATTTTTTTAGCCTAAAACAAAGTTATAGCAATGCATACATTGAAAAAATTAAAATAGTTCATCGAAAGAAACAATTTTAGGGGCAAATAATTGCCTGTTCTCGGAGCATTTTCTCGTGTCTTCTAACGGACTTGATGAGCTGAGAGTAAAATATGATGATCAAAGACACAGGTATACAGTAGGACCAAAGGAATATGGCCGCAACGAATACTTTTGTATCTTGATCGTCTGTGAGAAAGTCAAAGCTGCAAGTTGTGAGGAAACCCTCTTAACGCGAAAAAAGAAACGAATTTTTTATTAAGATACAGTAACAATAAAAACCATCAAAAATATTTCATTGATAAAACCTGTTGCGAATTTGCCCCAAATTCTCGCCCACGGTAAAATTGTGAACGGCATGGTCCAGAACCAAGTGAAAGCAACGATAATCGCAGCCTGCTTTCCGTTGAGTCTCCCGTCGATCGGGCACGAAATAGTTCTGTTGAGAATTTTGTTACTCGGAAAATTAAATTTTATGAGTAATATTATCGAGTTCGACAATTCTTACCTGTAACGATCGTACGCTATAGCGGCGTTATTAATCGCGGATCCAATACCAGATACGCTACCCAAAGCCGCGTAGATATCACAGCCAACTTCCCAACCAATCATACGTTCTAAGAAGCTATTCACAACGAGCATAGGCATCTCTAATGCCATCAAGAGATCAAATAATGCCAAATTAATCACGAATAAATTCGATGGGGTTCTTAGGCTTTTTGATCTGAAAAGTTTACCAATGTGTTACAGAGATGATAAAATTGCGGAATGTGTTATCCTACAAGGGTAGTTTATCTTTATTGCGCGCAAAAGTTTGCCAGATCCACGTAGAGGTGGCGCCTTACTGCAGTTTTAAGGATAAAATCACTCACGTGCTGAATATCCAGACGACACAGCCGTTACCAACGAAGGAAAGTACAATCAGCATGAAATAAACGAGGGCCAGCCCTATATGCCAATATTTTCCTGGCGCCAAAAATCCACGCCAGTGGGGATGAACCAGATCGATGTGTTCCGGTGGATGATTCCATCCTAACAATCTTTCTTGTATTTGTTGTACTTGTCTGTATGGAGAAAACGAAATATAATCACCACAAGTCCAAATTGCATATTATTTCGCTAATAATAGCAGTAATAATAATAATAATAATAATAATAATAATAATAGTAGCAATAATAATAATTACCTCGAAATAGTATTACAACATCGAATAACCATACGTTAAAAACTTTCCAATCAATTTCGATCACTTTAAATAGTGCTTATTAGTTCATAAGCGGCTTTCGCGGATTATATAGTTACTATGGCTTAGCAGAGTAAAAAATTAATTAATTATACGATCGGTTACGCAATATATGGTTATTCGTACCGAACCGTCACTGATTGATGCCTCAGCATAATCGTACTTATCCAATTCATAAATATTTACAGTGCATTGATATTCAAAGCCGAAGCTCCATCGAACATTAACGTATAGTAATCCTCTCTTCATTTTTAACGAAACTGACTCAATCTCGATAGCAAAGCAGAAAGAAAATAGAAAAAAACGTCGATATAAACTCACCCGACCGATCCAATGAAAGCCTGCGGACCGGATACAATGCTGTCGTTGTAAAACAACATGTCCAGCTGTATTGACTTCTACGATCCTGAATGAAGGTTCGTTCCCTCTCACGCGAATTCCCAATCGGCAGGTTTGTCGATTCACTGCTTTCCTGATTCCAGAACCGTTGAAACTCTCTTTCTCTCTCTCTCTCTCTCTCTCTCTCTCTCTCTCTCGCTCCTTTTCTGTAGCTTGCTGGCTCGCGAACGTCCGAAACTTGAGTGGCGCGCGAACGATAGAAGGATCGAGCGACTCGGCGAAGGAAGGATTACGGATGTCCGGTGCGAGAGAATTTCACGTGTCGAGGCATGAATGTCGAGGGGATATTCAATTTTTTTTCTTTTTTTTTTTTTGAAGTGAGGCACGGTGCGAGTGTTGGGCCGTGCCGTTCCGCAACTCACTTGATTTCGTGCGAAAACCCGCCTCCTTTTTATACAGTTGCGCGATTCCGAATGGCACAGGATAGCGTGACACCGGCTTACCTTTAATTTATTAGCGTAATTCGATTTGTCCGATTCAAGAAACCCGTAGTTCGGCTGAGGGCAGCGAGTCACGCAAAGTACAAGACCGAGCCCCGCGCTGCGTTGCGACGAAACGTCCTTTAGAGCTCTGCGTCGCGATGGTCTTTTCAAGGTCGTCGTTTGATCGTTCCTCACATTGCAAAATCGACGATTCGCGCTCGAGACGCGGCTCATTGAGGGAATAGTGTAGAAAAATCGAGAAGAATTTCGCTACATTGCGAGGTAAGTCAACAACGATTATTTTCAAATCGTATTACTTTGTTAATCCTTTTTATTATGAGTGAACAATTACTCCATGTAAATAGTTTTTCTGATATTATCCAAAAACTAAATTGTCGATAACACTAATTTTTTTTTTAAATCCTGAATAGTGTGAATCGGAATCTTTCATCATAAAAGAACGTTTTTAATTAAATTTATAAAATAAAATTCGATTACTTGAATGATTTTGTTTTGTCGATGATACCATATGAAGGTTAAACTTATTTGAAATAAATGGTGACCGAGCCGGTTGCCTCTACGCTCAATAAAAAATAGAATTTAGATTCGATCGTACCTTTGATCATCGGTTTCGAAAAAAATGAAGTACATTTCACCGTGCACCTGAGTGTAAATAAATTCAAATTGTTAACGCGCTTGAAAAAAAAGGCAGATATAAATTGTGCCGATTGAATAACGCTCGTTTCGCTACGAGGCAGGTGCTCAGAATTCGATATAACGATCGGTTAACGTTTTGTGTGTAGTCTCTCTCGTGGGACGAGATCGGCCGAATCGCAGAATTATTTGGAAATGAAATTCCCTTGATTTACGATATAGACTAAGGTATCGATCGTACAACAAAGTAGTCGGCCCTATTTTGGTCTATCTTCGACAATGATCAACTTTGACAATACCTTCGTGTTCGCCAACGTACGCTATGTTTGATTTATCGCTGGACACCTATTTTCCCTAAGCACGTCGTTATCTTCACGTGTTTGGACAGCGATCATCGGCGCGAAGACCCGTAATGAAGACACTCGTACGCGATCGAACGTACTAATATTGAATCGCACGAGCGCGTGAATAAATCAACGAGGGCCGAACGGAGAAAAAAGAAAAGTTTTCCCGCTAGAGTAATTGTCAAACGACCAATCTTCGGGTTCACTTACTCGCGAATAATTGCTACACTATTGTTGAACTCGAATAACTATTTCCTCTTTTCGCAGACATACGCCCGTTACAAGCTTCATAGTTTCTACTGGATACAAAGTAACGAGCATCGGCCATCGGTCCGTGGGAATTTTTCCGAGCGTAAAAGCTCACTCGACATGCGAACGAGAACAGAGAGATAGAAAGGGAAGGAGGGAGAGAGAGAAATGGAGGAAAAGAGAGCCACTCTTTTCACGCTCTGTTGCGCCCAGAAGAGGACGGTTTCACAAAGAGAGGGAAAACGCATACGCGCTATTTTTTTTCACGATTCAACAGATATATTTATGAGTTATGCTCGAGGGCGTAATTCCCCGCGATTCGCGGAGCACTTCGACGCCATTGTAAGTCTGGTGAGGGGATATGGTAATCCAGCGGGTAAAATTGAATGACAAACAATGGTTCCGCATCGTCCGATTATGGTAACAACGTGAGTCGTTGCCACAGCTCTATCGCTCGTTCGAATCCACGTCTTTTCTTGCTCTTCGCTCTTTCCCGTTTTGTCTTTCTCACCGCTGTTTTTGCTCCATCGTTAATCGATAAATAAAAAAAAAAAAATAAAAGAAATGCATCAATAGAAATTTCACAAGTCGGTTTAGCTGTATCGAATAACATATCGCGATATATTCGAATCAGCTGATTTTCGAATAAATTCAAATCAAACTGAACTAGTTATTATACTTTATTATTATTCAACAGTTCAAATTTTTTAACCACGAAAAAGAGCTGAGTCGTTATTATCGAGGTTTAATATTCGCGAATCGTAAGAAACGAGTATATATTTTGTCCGCATAACGAACGCGAATACGAATCGCGATCGACGAATTTTACCGAGTCGAGAGCGCTCCGAGAGTTATTCAAATCCGAAGATTCGCCGGGGAAACCAACCGCGTGACTCCGGCATCGTTAAGACGGAATCAATTCAATGTTAGTTTTAATACACCGTCTTCTGTATGGAAAGAGGTATCCGGAAGCGAAACGGGATACGAGGGAAGGAAGTTTACAGGGAATTGAAAATCGTTGACAGAGTGTATCGGTTTTCACGTCTATCGCATTGTTTCGAGCACTACACCGATTTATATTCCCAGTGGTCGGTTACCGAGCTACAGAGACGTTGATTGTTCTACCCTCTCGAAGAAAACAAAATGAAAATTGATTCGTTGTTGACGACGAGGTGCCGAGTCGAATGAATTCAATGAGAGAATTGATTTCGGTCGTTATACCCACCCTCGGGTAGTAAACGAATTAAAAAATCGAGTGTCGTTACATATTTTTTTCCGAACAGCCGAGACCTGTGAGAGCCTCGAGCATTTTTGATATAATGGAAATACCTCGACTCGAAACCTCTCGCCCCATCCATTCCGCTTCCTCAAATTAGGCGTAACGCGATCCGTCGCATTTTGCGGACCTCACGGCTCGCAAAAAACGTACCGCGATTACGTGCATTTACCGAACAATTATCCACGGTAGGAACGAGCCGTGCGCACAAAAGGAAACCACTGTGAAAAACCAAGCCGAAGTAGAATAGTAGAATAGTGGAAGGGATGGGAAAAAAGGGAAGTTGAAATGAAGGGGGAGGGGGCGAAGTGAGTGGGTGCCTCTCATCTTTTCGTGAAACGACAAAGCGTTTATCAGAATCTCCTTGTTCTGCCTTCTGCCACTCTTCTCTTTTTGTCTTTTCTTCTTCCTCTCTCTTTTTTTCTAGACGAGTGTCTTCTGTATTCAGCACCAACGCTCGAGTGTTCGCGCATTTTCGCGCTGCGTGCGTACGCCTAGAGCTCTCTATTTGTTTTTTTTTACATTGAATTTTAGATTAATAGTACACTCAAAGTTAAAATTCGACTTAAACGAACTATATATAGGTTTGAAAAAATCTTAACTACCAAATGATACCTAACCGGTATAAAATATAAGTCTTGTCAAGCCTGATTAAGACTATACTATACTACTTAATTCTTACAAATAGTAATTACCTAATACTATAGTCTACGATCAATTCCATTGTTTTAAAAACTAAAAAAACGTAACGAAAAAAGCGGAAACAACTATTAATTTTTTACTAATTCTGTATAATAATTATAATTAAAATACAGTTTGATTTGGTTTTAGAAAACCGATCGAGTCGACTTACACTGGGATTTACCAAGCTGACAAATTTCTCTCAGTGTGTAGAGAATGCCAGTTCGAAACGCAGAATGTAACGACGTCGTAAAATTCATTTGAATTCCAAGTCAAGAATAACCAGAATGAACCAGGCAGAGATATCAAAGCAGTGTTGAGGGAAGTCGATTTTCAATGGACTCGGCGGTCCGTCTGAGGTACGAGAGCACGCCGGTATCAGTTTTGCTACTCGCTGCGGCCAGCACCCCGGGCAGTTATCTGGTCAGTCTGCAACCCCGTTCTCTCTCACACACGCTCCTCTATATACTATACTCTCTTCGCCGAAGTTAGCCTGTTTCGGATCGCGCGGTATATAAATTCCCGTGTATTCGCGTCTACGTGCTTGGCCATAACGTACTTTCGAGGTGGAACGCGTATTCTCGGAGCGCAAAGACTCGGTACTTGGAGTAACTGATACATGCATCGTCTTCTCTCTCCCTCGCTCTCTTCTTATCGCGAGCGAGAGGTTACCTCTCATTTGCCCGGCCATTTCGACAAAGAGAGAACACCGAGTGAGGTATACTCGCGTGAGATATCTATAGCAACGTCGATCTCTCGCGAAATTCAGAAGAATCACCATAATTTTGGGAATTGCCTTTTGATGTTCCGTCGGATGAGATGAAAGGCCACAGAGCGCCTGCTGAGCAGTTTCCCAAGGCGCTGGTTATATTCGCTGAATTGCCCCCTATCGTTTTTACATATAACTCTTTGTTCCGAGTCGCGTCAGAAGAAAATTGTCGAACACTCGAGGAGAGAAACGGTTTTGCGGTATCTCTCTAAATCAATCACGCTATTATTTCGCGATCGGTGAATGAAATCTTGTTA
>NCVS01000941.1:0-65660 GCA_003055095.1 Goniozus legneri
ACAGTTTAAATCATTTTTTGCTACTATCGGGACGGAATTCGGATTCATCCCAATGAACGACGCGAAACTAGCTGTGAAGCCTAAGCGCGCTCGTTATTTCGATGCAAGGGTTGACTAATGGGAACGAGAACGAGCAGAGAGAGAAAGAGAGAGGAGAGAGAGAGAAAGAGAGAGAGAGAGAGAGAGAGAGAGAGAGCAATAAACTGGACGCGCAAAAATATATACGCGGTAAAAGAACGTTAGCGCGACACGAATGACTTGGAAAGCGATAAAAGGACGTGTCCACGCTGTTGACCGGATGATTTAATGTCCTGTTTACTTGTTTTTTCAACTCTCCCGTACGTTCTTTATACCAGTCCTGTATTTCAGGTAGACGTCCTCCGGACTCGTTTGTTTCCAGGCCGATCCTCTTTGTTTTGGCAATATTCGCGAATGACGGTAGGACATCATCGAAGATGATCGCGGCAGATAAACTGAGGAAACCGATCGACTGGCTCGTATTCTAACGCAAGAGTACTCTAACGTGTGGGTTCTTTTTCGGCGAACGAGTTGGCATACGTGGCGAGACGCACGAAGACGCGATACGAAAGGATTCCAGATGATTCCGAGAAGGTCACTTTACGGGTACGTGATTGGGATACCGTATAGTTCAGTTGAGAAAAAGAAAAAAAAAAAGAAAATAAGAAGAACGGTATCTTTTTCGGATTGCGTCGGCGAGTGTTACAGGTTCTAAATGGCCCCGAAACCGTGACCACACGAGCCACACGCTTTAAACGATATTTATGTGTGAAAGCCACCTTGACGGGGGATGAGCACGCCTTCACGGAGACACGCTCGAAATATTTAGGCGCCGCGGTCGTTCGGGGATCGAATTACGATCGAGTGGCGATTCTAAATCTCTGGCCGAAACCGCAAAAAGTTTTGGAGCAAAAACGAATTCTTTCTCTTCACTCTTAGTAATTAATAGTTCCACTTATTATTTTTTTTTTTTTTGGAAAAGTATTAAAACAACAAATAATAGTAAAATAGTACTAACAATTGAATGAAAAAATAACAGTAACCGTAGAATTATAATTTTTCACGGTATTGCCGTTACGAAAATTGCCAATCTTTGTTTGTTATTTTGGCTAATAAAATCGATACCAACGATTAGATAATTCGGCATTGTTTATTTTATTCCTCGTTTTTCTACACCCGTTTCCGGCATAAGTAGATCGGGGGTATCAAATACGCGATAGCATATTCGGATTGCGAGGATAAACAAGATTATACGACGCCAGGTAGACAGCGGAAATTGATTTGTTTATTTCGCTTCCTCGAAGCCACTCTGAAAAATAATTTTATCGTCAGATCACGGATTTCGCATTTCCGATCGAGCGATTGCTGATTATTTTTTAACGTACGCACAGAATAACTGTTCATTCGATTAAACTAAGTGATTTTTTTAAGGAGATGTTCAAAAGTTATAGTATAGTTAGTACAATAAGAACTTTTACCACTCTACAATCTGAATTCACCCTCAAATAATCGGTATTTGTTGCAGTGGCCCAACATTTCAAGAGTACATATCAAATCAAAAGAAAAAAAAAAAATATTGGCGACACTCGCTTATCGATGAGAAGTTTTCCTCGAGAAACGATCAATCTGTATTCGAACTGATCCGGGGAGCGGAATGTAGTAAATATGTATGCACTCTCGAACGAAAAAGGTGGAACGGGACGGGGGAGAATACGTTCTTATCGGAAAATTAGTTTCGTGCGCGCGCCGAGGTATAATGCGAACGATAAATTTATTTATCATATACCTCACGAGATTCGATTGTCATGAATGATTCATGCAAATTTTACCCACTCTCCGTTTTCCTCACAAAGGGATGTTTTTCCGCCATCTTCCTATTCCCCGATATATCTCAAACAGTCAACTCGTCGTGAAAATTCAACGACCAATTAAATCAATTGTCGCTCGCTATCGGAGCTACCGTTCAGCTCGATTTATTCAAACGCGACAGCTTATTTATTTGCTGTTTACCGAGGAACCGCCTTATCCGTCAGAGGAATATTTTAATTCTTTTTCCTCGCTAAACGAGCGCTTTTTAAAGAACCAACGGTGTTAATTAAACTGCGGTTTAATTTCAAAACGGACGCAGTATTAATAAATTGCGTAGCTAAGAGAACCCGCGAGAGGAACGATTAAAACTGAAATATTTTTCCTTCCTTGTTCGTCGTAAAAGCATTATTTGTACGAGGCATTATAAACGGCTGACTTTCCGCTAATTGGTGAGAAGAACGATTTCGATTTGGTATTTTTTAAATATTTTGAAATTAATCTTTCGTAAAGTTATCCGATGAAAAATTGGCATTCCCAACAACGGACTAAGTTTTCGAGAAGCGAAGATTTTTGATTCGAGGAGAGGCCGGAATCGCGCGACTCGAATTACTCGGCAGATGCGTGAGCGAGCGAGACGGAGCGATGGGAGCGGGGTCCCACCGTTCGAGGTGCGAATGGGCGCGATCCTAGACGATACAGCCGAGAGTGCAGCGCACCTAACCTCAACCACAACCGCAGCCTTCTCGCAATCTTGTCTAGACGACACGCGCGTACCGTTGCACTCCATTGTCGTTACACCGATCTCTCCTTTCCGTCTCTCTTCGCCCCTCCTCGCGCCTATTTCGCTCTTTTTCGAACCGGTGTGCGCCTATCGCTACCGGCAGACGCGAGTTATGCAGCCCGAGGCAGAGATAAAGACCGGAGGAAAGACTAAACTAAGTGGATCTCGTTCCTTCCGATTGCACACGTGTCGCTTCCAGGAAGTGACGTACGGGGACAGTAGACGCAACCGTAAACACGATCGCGAAAACAAGAAAACAACGGGGAGAGACCAGCACGTGTCCAATTTGGGAGAGGCCAAAAAAGAATTGGTCGGAGAGATAAAAGAGTTCCCGAGTCAAAATTAAAACATCAAATTCAGCCTCCAAATCCTACTCGAGGGTAAGGAGACTAAAATCATTTTTATTAATCGTGATAAGCCATGTATCGAAACTGTAATTTCAACCTAAACTTGGTCATTTCGTCCGCTTTTACCAAGTTTAGGTTCAAATCATTGTTTCAGAACAATAAATGTAGCCTCCAGAATCTACTTTTCTACTGTGGCGTGGTGAAAGTAAGTTTTGGAGGCTCAAAATATTTTTTAAAACACTAATTTCAGCCTCCATACCTTATTTTCAGAGTATTTAGGGTCTAAATAATGTTTCACTTTTAGCGCCAAGTACCACAGCAAAAGAAATGAGGTTAATGAGGCTGAATTTATTGTTTAAATTTGGCTCGGGTTGGGATCGTCGACTAAAATTTCGGTGGATATTTGTTGACGCGAATCGAACATTCTTCGGTTTTTCCTTTCTGTGCAGAGATTTCATTTCATTTTTTCTTTCTGAAAATTCAGCAGTTCAGTTTATAATTTATCTACCTAACAGTATCGCTATTTCGAAATCAGGGAACGAAACTGCGAATCTCGCCCTGTTTCCTCCCCCCACCCTCTCCGTTTTTTAACGAGGTCTCGTAAGTCGAGACTCGTAAACACGAGATTCGCGAGAGCCGTGTTATTGGCGCAGTACGCTCGCGTATACGTAAGGCGTAACGCGGCGAATGCAATTAGTGGCGGTAACTCATTATCGCAACACTCGTAACGTCGTGGGGTACACAGTCGCCGCAAACATCCCGATCTCGATTTTACTCGAATCGTAAAACGTAAAACTCGCGATTAGCGGAGAGGGATGGTTGTTCGCAATTTATACGAGCTCATTTTTTTTTTTTTTATTCCAGTCGCGCGTGATATTTAGAGAAGAGGGCGATACGGAGATTCGTCACGTTGTAAACAAAATGGCGTACGATAGCCCGGTCCCTTTTTTTCTCTTCTTGACTTTCCTCGGTTATCTTATCGCTCTCGCCGCGAAGACTCCCAAGACCGGGCAAAATATTTTCGTTCCGTTTCGAGAATTCCCGGTCGATGACAGAACACTCGCTACTCCTCCGAAACCACGATGTCGAATACACGTATCGAAAAACGACTTATGAGCCAGTCAAAACAAAACCCCCCCGTGTCGGACAAAATGGAATTCCAAAAATAAACGTCTCGAGTGGCTCTTTATTTTTTTCCTCTATTTCGGTACCGAGAAGAGTTACTTCTCTTGGAATCGATGTGTTCCTTTGATTCTGGCGAGGAAGTGGCCAGAGTCCGTGTTATCTGTTACGCAACTCGTTTCTTTCTCTCTCTCTCTCTCTTTCTCTATCGAGTTTTTTTGCTTTTGGCGTTCAGGATCCAGAACGCGTTCACGTGACCGAGCGTCGATTTCAACGTGCTCGGGCTTTGTCGCGCGGACGCATCAAAACAGCTGACTCCGTATGTTTGATTTATTCGCGCGTGCACAACTCTCGACGACGACAAAAACGTAGGAGACAAATCGCGATAATTTTCTCACGACGCGACTGAGCTAGCCCGGACAACGAACGTACGACCTCGAACTCGCTGCGCGACAATATACTTTCTCGCGAGGTGCTCGACACCGTAAATCAACCGAGAAGAGGATTCGCGCTATCTCGGAGTGTCCGGTCTCGAGAAAATGGAATACCACTCGAATTTTAACGAAAATGTCCGATGATCCGCTTATACGATACATTACTCCTGGGTCAAAATTTTTACGCTCCATTAATTCTTCGACATATATCTACTTGCATACATTATTTACAACTTTATATAAATTTACTACCCTCTTACCTTTTCAAGGTACACTTATTACAAAGTTGATTGAATTAAAGATGTAACAGAACAGGGTAGGATTAATTTACAATTGTCGATAGGTTGTAGTTATTACGGTTGAATTTCTGCAAAGAGAAAAATAAATCGACTTGGACCACTTTAGAGATAAAGTAGTCATTTTAATGTAGAGAATACTTTAAATCAAGTGATCTTTACTCTTTTTTTTTCTTTTAATTTACCAAATAAATATGGTTACTGGCTTTCAGTGAATTTACTTTATTTAAAGTAAATTTGTCTTTACATAACGTGAACTTTGCTTCAATCAATGTCAAATTACGGTAAAGAAGTACTTTAATGTGGTAAAATTTACCATTTATTTTTCTGCGTGTGTTATTCAATTATTTTATTCGTTCTATTAAAAAATTGGTCATGTGGGAGATTTCCGACGTTGTTATTCATCGATCGGGATGAGAAACCGTTTTAGACGTAGTAAATCCAAAACAACACCATTGACGTCATGTCTCGAATCCCCTGTAAGAGAATTAAAGATTCGTCACGAGTAACGCAGCTCGGGACGATTTGTTTTCGTCCCGAGGAATTCACGTATATAGTCGTTGCGTATTAACGTGCCGACGTGCTCGCACGCACGTAGTGGTACCGCGAGAGGGGCGAAGAGAGAGAGAGAGAGAGAGAGAGTAGAAGAGACGACGGGTACGCGGTAATCCGGAATAACGGTTCTCGCGCCGCTAAACCGTCCTCGAATTACAATGTAACCGATGCTCGTTACTCGCATTAGCCTTAATTAGCGACAACAGGGACACCTGTGCGCGGCGAATCTTACCTCTCTCGCTCTTTCGCATCAAACGGACCGACTTATTATCGAGCGAAATTAGAAACTCACGCTCGGAGTGGCTACGTGTGCTATATAGATACACTCGAAAAAGACCGTATTCACGGTCGATCGCTCATCGCGAGCATCACGGATATTCGTTTATCCGAGGCTCCTCGCGACGAGCGCTGTCGTAAAAATTTTAATTCGAGAGCCGCCCCCTTCTCTTCTCTCTCGCCTCTCCTCTCGGGTACCGAGTTTTGCTTTTAGCGAGAGCGCTTCACGTCGCGACGTTTAAGACGGACGAGATTTATATTTTCCGCGCGAAACGCGGAACCGAGAAATCGTTCCTCCGCGAGCGGGCAAGAGACGACCGAGCCCCGGAGATTCGCGCCAGCGACGTGTCACCGGGCGTGCGAGGGGAAGAAAGATTTTTCGGGAAAGCGCACTCACCACGTGCCAAGTGCGGGGGCCTCGGCGAGGAGGACGCGCGCGTGTGCTCTCCTCTTGCGCGGAACGTTTTACTCGACAGCGGGAAACGGGCCAAGAGCATCGGCTGCCCGTCGCGCGACATCAATCTTTTCCCGCTTTCCTCCCTTCCCGTTCCCTCGACTGGAACCCTCCCACACCTTCGCCATTTTGATTTTCCGTTAATCTCCCATCGAGCGAGATTTTAGAAAATTAACAAAATTCGTATGTCAAATCGAGACCAATAACTGAAAAACAAGTCGTCGAATCTTCGATTCGATGAGCTAAATTTTCACGATCGATTGGCAGCGTCGGACCTTCTCCTGGAGGATCTTCCTCGAGTTACGTAACCCCGGGGAAAAAAACAAACTCGCGAAGATTGGCGCCATCTAATTGCCGTTCTGCGCGGCTACAGGATAATTGTTCTTCTAGGTTTGCGTAATGTCGCGTTACATAGCGAGTGGAAATTCTAATTTCAGTGCTATAGACGCTCCGAGTGGGGTTTTAACATAGCTGTTTTTCTATCTTAAACAATTTTGAATTCTAACAGCCGGGTAATTATACAGTGATATGTAAGATTGTTGTTTCCAACCAAGACAAACTTTGTAATTTCGGTTTGCTTTGGGGACTAGCGAATATCGATCCCGCCAAAAACTTTGCCGTATCGTGCACAACGATTAGGAAGAAATTTATAGTTACGAGCCAGCTCGTCGTGAGCTTGCCACTCTCGCGCATTTTGCGCGTAACGTGTCACGTTGCGTACGGCACGTATTGTTTATTCGCTCATCGTCAGACGGGGAGAAGCCCGCGGCTCACGGGGCCGACGATAATGGACCCGATCGATGCGCGACCGCCTGTGCTACGAGTTGCATAACGCGCCAGGATGCATTCGATATTTTCAAGGTCGTCGTATGTCGTGCGCAGTTGAGTCGTTCGTATGTTTGTTTGTTTTTCCACTTCTCTTCTTTTTTCTTCTTGCCACGCGCTCCTCGAGAACAAAAAGTCAGGTAATGACCGGCCGTGCGCGAGAACAGGCAAATATCGATTAATTTCGCTACGATCGAGTGTACCCACACGTATTGTAAAAGCGAACACATTGTGCGCGAGTCGCGCTGCATTTGCCCGAGCAGATAATACCCTCATAACATACATACGCGACTTTACGTTAAGAGCCCGTCGACGACTCGTTCGGTATATATAAATGAAATTTACATGAAGAGGGACGAATAAAGAGGGTGGGTTGGCTGAATAATTAGAATTTTGGTAACGCGAAACTTTCTCGAGCGGGATGGATTCTTAACTCGGTAGCTTTATAGAGTGAAGTCGGTAGAAAATGCAATCACAGGAGTAACCGAAATGTAAATAATTCGTCTAATTTAAGCGCGCGCGCGAGAGAGAGAGAGAGAGAGAGATAATGATAAGGGGTTGAAAATAAGCGAGTAGGGAGGGTGGGGTGAAAAAAAAACAAATCTACGCCCTTTCCACTCGATCTCTCATCTCTTCAGCACAAAGGTTCGCTCGCGAGAACGATAAAGGGCGTCGGGGATTAACGGAACAATTTTTCATCGGTAATTAACGAGCGAAAAGGGGGCTGAGAAGTGAGATACGATGAGAGAGAAAGAGAGAGAGAGAAAGGGGTGGAGTATATTTTTCGGTGAGAAACGTTCTTATCGTCCTCATCGATAAGCCAGAAGCGAGACGATGGATCTTCGGAACGGGGCAACGATAAGAACGAATTATCGGTGTTCCAGGGTATGTGATTTTGTGAAACTCGACTACCTACGACAGCTGCGCGCAATCACAATTTCTATACCTCAGATTTCAGATAGCGTTTCTGGTATTTTTCTGCAAAAAAAAAAGTATTCTAGAAGAGAGATTCCGTTATCTTTGACATTCAATTCCAGGATTTAACTCGCCATGAATATTCCGAATGCTAATAATTCGATATTCATCTCTGAAATTGATTTTTTGCGCGCCAATTATTGGGTAATGGGGGAGGGCACGCGCTGAAAGCGAAGAAAGAAGAGAGAGGGAGAAGGGAGAGATCATATCATGGTGGTTACAAAGTAGAATGACCATTGGCACTGTCTTCCATCCTCTTTTCCTCGTTCCTTTTTTTTTTCAAGCGCAGCTGCGCCACCAGAATCAAAGCCCGCACCTGCTGGCGCACGCGACGGAGGTGAGTTGTGTAAGGAGAACGTAGAAAAAGAGAAAAAAAAAAGAGGAGCTCGACGCGACCCCGAGACGCGGAGACTTTGCTCGTCGGCGCATTGTAATCGCGGCTGCACTTTTTGCATTTAAAAGCGAAGCGAAGAACGCACGAGAAGTGCTCGGGATTGTGAATTCGAGGATCTGAAATTTTAGTGACCGAAAATTCAAGACTTGATACTCATTCCTATATTATCAAAACTATTGAATGAAATAACCGTGCAGCGCAACAAAACTCTGCTAAATTAGAGAGTGCAGAAGTGAACGTATAATTGTTTCGATAAATTTCCTTCAGTGCCGAGCTCATTTTTCAAATATATAGAAAGCAATAATGTAGGTGCACGTTTTGAGTCAATATGAAAATTGTATAACACGTTGCGATAGTTAAAGAGCTAATACTATCGGAATTGTTAAAACAAGCCAATAGTTAAATCGAACAATAAGAATATTTGCATACTCGTGACGTCCGGTGTTTGCGCCACGATCGTCGTTGACAAAACATAAATTTCCCTCTATGCTATCATCTCTATTCAAATAGGAACGATAGAGAGGACGGAAACAGAAAAAAATATAGAAACTCGTAAAAATCGACGTGTGTGTTGACTTTATTGAGAAGCGCGTGGCTCGGAGAGGGTTCACTCACGCGATATTGCGGTAGACTCTCTTTCTCTCTCTCTCTCTCTCTCTCTCTCTCTCTCTCTCTTTCTCTCATCGAAAATCGCGAGTCCGGTATTCCTTCGTTTTATTTTCGTGCCGTCAGTGGGTTCGGATTAAGACCGAGTCCGAGGCACGCAATTAACCGGACACGACGTGGCAGGTGGAAGTATCATCCTGCATCGCGTTTTGGTTCGCATAATAAAAAACGAAAAATGAGTACGAGAGAGGAAGAGGGAGAGGAAAAAATAAGGGAAATAATCTCGTGTTTCGAAACATCGAGCCGGGTGAAATTCGCCTTTCGTTTACGTTTCTTTCTTTATTCCGATGAATCGGCACCGATATTAAATTCAGACGATTACCGGAGTCCATATACGCACGCTCCTCGTATCGTCTCGAGCGTCTAGTGGGCAATAAAAGACTCGTAAGACGGCATCGTGAAACGCGCCGCATAAAACCCCGCGACACCTGCTAATAACAATAATAACCGATCAGGAATCGAGTGGGTATATACGCGTTTAGTAGCTCGTATTAACGATCGGCCCGCTAAAGAAGATCTTTTATACATCCGTGAAAGGATCTGTGCAGGTAAAACTCTCATCCTGGCGCAATAAAATGAAAAATTTTTTCGTCCCTCTTTTGCGGTACAGAAAAATCGCTCGTAAAATTCGACAAAACCCTCACATACACGTGCTCGAAGTGCGTTCTCGCCGAGCTCGAAGAAAAGAAACGAAGAGGGGTTTCTCTAATGACACGGAAAGACCGTTGTTTATTAAAGCGTGGCGCTCGCATGGGGGACAGGTGGCCGCGGACGAGCTTAATTTATACTCGGCGGAGCGAGAGAGGAGAAAAAACTCGAAAAACCTCGAGCGCACGCGCCAACGCTAGCACGTGATTTTCGTGAGGACGCACGCGCATCGTACAATCAACCTTGGCACTGGCGAGCACCTGTTCCAAGGTGTATGTATACAGCGTGTACCATTTTGAATCCCGGACTCGTGGAATCTGGAATTCGAAACTAACTTAGCTGGGGCGGGATTACAAGAAAAAAAAAGGAAAGTAAAATAATCCTGGAACCCCTATAGTAGAAATCGATCAACTTTTACTTGATCAAGTCTAGAAACTGGCCAGCAATCAAATCTAGTAACTAGGCAATAAGCATATCCAGTAACATAATCACAATCACAATCACAATCACAATTATCACAATTACAATAATACAATCACAATTTTTATAACCGGAAAGCTGTCAGCTTTATTCAAAGTCGCCATGTTTTTGTTGATATCTAGTAAAACTAGCCAGTTACTGGCTAAAAACTCGATTTCATTTCTACTAGGGACAGCCACAAGATAATCAGAGGATTTGATAATTCCGATTGTCGCTACGGTTCCGAGACATCAAAGAATGTTACGCCTAGGACTTCTAACTACTACTTCTAACTAAAAGTTACGAAACATCAGGAAAAATCCTAATTAAACCACAAAATGGCCTGCGAGATAAATAATCCTCCCGAAACATCCAAAATGATTGATCGAATCGGGACACCCAGTGCATGGTGCGCACAGGTAAAAATACAAGTTGCGATGCTCGCGGCGAGGAGTACCACCTGCCGAAAAAACAGGCCCGGTGCTCCGGCCTGTAGGAGGCAAGAGCAGCCGGTGAACGCGAGTCCTTGTCCACCTCTTCCTCTTCCTCCGATCTTCGTCCTCTCGCGTTCTGCTTCGCCTTCGTACAAACAAACGCGGGCATATAACGAATCCATTATTGAATATCGAAGGAGAGAGGTACGTCGTGAAATTTTCGCGCGATCCTAGGCCCGTAATTTGCCACCATATAACCCTCCTTCTCCTCCCCCGCTGCTATCTCGCCATTAAAATATCACGACGGGACGGAATAGCGCCGATTGAAAGTTTAATAAAACGGCCGGGCGTGGCGGGAGAGGTATCTCGGAAACGATATAGTTAGCCGGGTCTAATGGCCCGGTGAGAATCCGACGCGCGTGTTTAACGTCGGGTGGTATCTTTTTCTTCTATATATCGCGATTGGGAGGGGGGAGAACCGATTACGCGCGATTACTTGCAATTCCCCGGGATAGGCGGCCCGGTGGATCCTGTCAAAAGGCTTCATTTTAATAGCCAGTGGGGGCTAATAACACCTCTTAACGAGGGTGTGTATGCTTGCTCCAATTCCGATCGGAAGGTTAACTTGCGGTTTGGCGCGTTAAAATCGCTGTTGATCCTCGATGTACAAGGTGTCCCTACTTTTATCAATTTGCCGCGTTAGATTATACTAATAACATTAGTCTCTAAAGCCTGCAAACTCCGCTATATTATTTTTCGTATTGGAGAACTCCAAACTATTTATTTCCGAAGATTAATATTTCCAAAAGACCCCAGTAGAGACGAATACCCTAGGACACCCTGTATAAGATACCAAAGATGCATCCCATAATGCTCTCTCTCGCGTGCAATAATAATCAGGGCTGGGTAATAAACGAAGCAAAGTGGGTAATGTTAGGCCCTGTAGGCATCGACCGGGGTGCAATATTCAAGTTAGCGTTTGCGGCCCTCCCCACTCTGAGTGAGCCAGAAGTGCGGAAATTAGGGCTTCGAACTTCAGACGCGATGAGTCCTTCTTTGATCGCGAATCGTCCGGGACGATGATCGTTGCGGGACCTTTCCTAGACGGTACTTCGCTTAATTATTTCGTCGTTGACTCGCGTGCGAATCCAGATTACCCCTTTCTAGTCTGTGGTGTTTTCCTTTTTCCTCTTCCTAAATCGCGTTCCGCATTGCGGAAACCACGAAGTGGTTTAGTCATCCTGAGGGGTTGGAATCGAGACGTCATGCAACAACGATTATCGAGACTCCCTATGGGACGAACTTTGGTCTAATACACGACCCAAACCCAATAATTTACAACTTATTTTCTCTTTTCGTTCTTTAGCTTTTATCACTTACGTGCTTCGCTTATTCTGAGAAAATCTAATGGTGTGATTGATCGTGCCCTAAACCATACGTATACACGAAGAAGAGTTGGTTCGCACTATAAACAAATATTAACGAATATTTATGTAATGAATTCAAGTATATAAATATTTTATTTAACGAATGAACGAATTTTTTTGTACCGAATTGTAGTAAATATTTCGGATCGATCTCACGATTGCAATGCTACTAAAAATTCTCATAAAAGAATAAGAGGTCGTAGGCAGTATGAATGTTTTGATAGGCTCGCGAATGCCCGGGCAGCCCGAGGAGGGAGAGAGAGAGAGAGAGAGAGAGAGAGAGCGAGAGAGGATGACGTGTATTGCGTGCGTCGGAGAACGGAGTTAGGTCGATGCACGCGGATGCACAAAGGGCTCGAGCGCGCGCGCGCTGGGCCACGAAGCATGTACGAGACGAGCCACCTGCCGACAGATGTTCGGTCTAGTGGCCAAGATCCGACCCTACATTACGTCCTCTGCCTTCTTCTTCTTCGCTAACCCCCCTCCACCTTTTATACCCAATCTCTCTCTCTCTCGCTCCTTTTTTCTGTCTTTTTCTCGCTCTTTTGGCTCGGCTCACGTGCTCTTTTACCTCTTCGGAGCACGCGATGCTCTCCACCTGCCATCGGGACCTCCTTTGGACGATAAGAAACTTGGCTATAGATACTCCATTGACCCCACGCGCCTCTATATCCATCTTTTCTCGAACCTTTTCCCGAATCAACGTGGTAAACGATTCCAAAGAGCCGGAATATATGCCGTTCTCCAACAATTTCATCCTCAACGGTTATGGAATTATGAAAAATTCTTCCGGGAACGAATCGATCTATTTTTAATGGTAGTCTATGAGGTAAAGTTCGCGTGACAAGTCAAGAACCGTCCTCGGGCTTACGAAAATAGAGGGACTGTAAGAAAAACACCGAAAAAATCACGTTCATTTTTATCTTCGGCCCCTCCCCCCTCGCAAAAGCGCAGCCGGGTTTCGTCTGCAAGATGTCGTCGAGGTTTTCGCGCGGGAGCAGCTGCTCCGGGGCCAGAAATCCCCGACTTCTCTCTCCACGAGTCATCGAACGCAAACAAAGTGTTTATCAAGAGGCGGCCGCGTGAAAGCCACGAGGCGAAAGCCGAGAGCGAAAGAGAGAAAGAAAAATATCGAGGCTGTCGCTCGATCAGCGAAAGTGCAGCGGTATCGAACCGTTGACGAAAATAATTGGTTCCATCATCCTCGATATAGAAGCTAGACGTGTATATACGCGGGTATCTTATTACGCTTTCTTGGCTGGGTCGAGAGTCGAGTTTCCACGCGTAGTAGCTTTTTGCGTCGTCGATTTTATCGACTGGTCTTCTTTTTCTCGATTTTCTCTCTCTCTCTCTCTCGTTCTCTCGTTCTCTCCTAGCGCGAGGATGGAGTTAGACGGCGAGCTTGTCTTCCTGGTGGGAGGAGACGCGCCGTCTGGAGGTGAGCCGAACGAGATTTTTACCTCTCCGTTACACTTTCACTTTCTCCTACTCCTACTACTCGCTCGAGAGCTAGCATCTTGTCCGGAATCTCTTGGTTTCACCGACGCAGTCTCACCGACGTCTAGCCTAGTCCTCCCCTCCTACTCTCGCGCATTCATCCCTACTTTCACAACGTTCATCGCGATTTTTCTAATCACTGACTGTAAACAAGTGCTCGGAGAGATTTTAAAAAATTTCAGAATCCTCTAACATCGGATGCGAATATCAAACCTGCAATTATCAAGAAACTCGGCAAAGTTTCGTGCCAAACAGTATATCGCGGGTACACATGTACCGAGCGTAGCGCACGAACCTCGACTGAGGTACTTATACGCGAAGACCGTCCAATTGAGTGCCGATCAATATTTCATATCGAAATATATTTATACCCGCATTTATACCACAACTTGATCATGCCCGAGTCAAAATTTAAACAATAAATTCAGCCTCATTAACCTCATTTCATTTGTTTTGGTACTTGCCGCTAAAAGTGAAACATTATTTAGACCCTAAATACTCTCAAAATAAGGTATGGAGGCTGAAATTAGTGTTTTAAAAAACATTTTAAGCCTTCAAAACTTACTTTCACCATACCACAGTAGAAAAGTAGGTTCTGGAGGCTACATTTATTGTTCTGAAACAATGATTTGAGCCTAAACTTGATAAAAGCGGACAAAATGACCAAGTTTAGGTAGAAATTACAGTTTCGATACATGGCTTATCACGATTAATAAAAATGATTTTAGTCTCCTTACCCTCGAGTAGGATTTGGAGGCTGAATTTAATGTTTTAATTTTGACTCGGGTGTACTAACTAAAATTTTTTGATATTCTAGATTGAAAATTATTGTATCGACTGTTGTATGACTCAGATATATCCTTAATAGTACAGATGAGAAAAAATTGGAAAGCAGTGCTGGAGCTAATTTATCATAATCTGCCATTCCACGAAATTAATCGCACCGCACGAAATTGAATCGACGATTAATAACGCGATTTTTCCCGGAGATATGGGTCTCGACAGAATGGACACCTTTTCGCTGTCGCGATAGCGTGTCTCATCCTCCCTCGCCTCGCTCCTTCGACCCCTTATTCGTGGAACAATGCGGATATCGTACTCTCCGTCGCGCATTTATCGGCGAATCTACGACGACGAAACGGCGCGGAACAAAGAGATCGGTTCAAAGAGATCCCGCGATAGCGGCTCGCGCGCGCGAGAAGGAGAGTCTTCTATAGGGCTCGCTGTTCGCGTCCTCTCTGTGTTCGTCTGTGTGTGCGTGCGCGTGTGTGTGGGTACGTTTGTGTGTGTCTCGCGAGGGCCGTTCTATATAGGAGCCCTAAAATAGAACAGACTCGGAATATATTACGCGATCTCGATTTCGACGACCGATTCGCGAACAATGTACCTATTAGAGTAGCTAAGAGGACACCAGGTTTTCAAGGACACCGAGGATTCTACCTACCACACCGGGCTCTCGTGATAAATTCAGTGGAACGAGACCCGATTCGCATTTTTCGCGGTAGATCACGATACAGGAACCGCGTTATCGTTGCCCACCTAAATATTCCTGTAGATCTGTGTGTGCTTTAATGGTAGCCGCTAACAAGACCTCGATGAGGTCGCGAAAGCGATTAGTCGCTCGCCGGCAACTAATCGCGACAAAATGCTCGCTTGCACGCTAGATCTCGGCTAATTTCGCCAGATAAATTCTAGAGCTTGGAATTGCCGTTCGGAAACAGGTATTTTATCGAATCTCTGTGCATTTTTTAAAACTGTATATCTAACGCGGTTCGAAATTTTAAATACCACGAGAGTACCTTTGAGCCGTAATACTAGCTAACGAAAATCAACTTTTCTTTCTGTTTTAATAATTTTACATTTTTCGTACCATCTCGCATTTCTATAAATTTCTCTACGAACGAGGACTGACCTTCTATACCATATTTCCCCGAGATTGCAACAAGCCAGCTCTGTTCCAACACGAAAAATCGAAATTCCATTACCGAATCGAGTCGCGATTCTCATTTCATTCGTGCAATCGTATGCAACAATTTTCTCATGGACGAGAGAGAGAGAGAGAGAGCAATAGAAGTATACCTGTACGGAGAGCGCGAATTTCGTTTTTCGGGGTTAGGAATAAAAGAGAGAATGGAGAGCGAGAGAGAGGAGAGAAGCTCAGAGGGGGCGTGAAAGAAAGAGAGAGAGACAGAAAACGAAGGTTAGCTCGCGCGACGGTACAACATCTGCCGGGTGCAACAATCTCGAACACCTGCCGTCTGGTAGTCGCGTGCTCTCACACCACCCCTCGGAGATCTCGTACCAGAGAAGGGGGGCCCGGAAGAATAAGACGGCTGTCTCACTCCCGAGGAGAAAACGTGTGTAGCTTCAGCCCCCCTCCCCCTCCCTCTCACTCGAGAAGAGGGTTCGTAAGCGAGTGTGCGCTACACGCGGAGCGAAAAATTTTCTTTTCACCTCCAATTTCGTTGGTGGAGAGGCCTAAACGGAATTAGAACGTCGAGACCAGTCCTCCCCTTTTTAGAAAAAGAAGAATAAATAACGTGGGCAAATGGTCGTCTTCCTGCCATATAAAACACAAATTATCTCAGAGAGAAGGAAAAAATGGTATGGGGTGCAATTTATTATCAACGATGGGGTGTCATGAATGCGAGTGAAAAGGAAAATTCGATGTTCGAGATCGAAAGATATTCGCATCCAAATAGAAATTTCATGCTCGTCCGGGTTTCGTGATGAACGACGTGAAATTATTCGCGCGAGGTTTTTTTTTTTTTTTAAGGAGGAGAAGAAAAAGAAGCGGAAGGACTCTCGCGCACGCGCCCGCACGCACAATGGAATCGAGCGATGGAAATTGATTTCCCGACGGCTGCTTCGGATGAAAATACGACCTGGAAAACATCCGTCGACGATTTCAAAAAGAGAGCAAGTTTCGAGCACAATGGGTCTACAATGAGATCGATTTGCTAGGACGGAGGTACTCTTGACCATTCATCGATTTTGAAAATTACGCAGTGGTCATTTCCAATTTTCCTCTTATGAGCGCAATTATCGAGTCCTCGGTATTATAGTAGCTACAGTTTCGTTTATTTTATCGAGCAGTCAAATTTTCATTTTGGCATCATAAAAACGCATTATTACTAGCTCGAACGAAATTTTTTTCTCAGTGTCCTTCCGTTCGAGTGAAAACTCTTCGGAATGAATTTTTACGCAACTTTTATGTAAGGAATTGATGCAATATTCATAAAGAATTTGGCCAGTCAGAAAAGTCGGAATATCCGTTAAGTAGATAATACTGTTTTCCTCGTTTTTTAATCGTTCTCTTGTACGCCTCCGATGTATGCGCATTTGAATTACATTCATTCACGTCAACTATGTTTATACACGTGGTATAGCTGTGTACTGTATATTCATCAATAAGAATTAATATAAGCGTATAAATGCACGCGTGCGGCTTTCTCTCTCTCACTCTCGCTCGTATATTTCACGTCGTTAATCGTTTTATTTGAATGAAAATTCCTGAGGGTTCGTCGTACCAGGTGACAATATCGAGCAGTGTATGCAAATTCTGCGTGAACTCGAGTTCACTTCCCGAAAATTTTTACGAGTAAATACCGCTCACGCCTCGATATCGTGATCGTATTTTATCCAAACATTGTAGTGGCGAAACTTTTACGATAATTCGAACGAGAAAAGAACAACATGAAAATTTCGAAATGAGTAGATACATAAATTTTCATTAGTAACGTAGAACTTGGCTAAGATAAAAGAAACTCAAATATTTTTCAATAAATGAAATTATTGTTTATTGTAAATAAATTTTAAAGTATAATTTGTTAAATTCAAGAGAGTTTTTTCTCTGTTTCTTACTTCCTCGACGATCCAATCAAGCAAAAATTATGTAAATTTTAAAAGTACATGAATTTTCATCGGAATAATGTAGAATTACTATTCCGTATGATAACAGGTAAAAATTGGGCTAATGAGTGCGAGGCAAACAAAATCAAGCGTAATTACGTTTAAAAAAGAGAGAAGAGGAAGAGAAAACAATCTACTAATAGGCACTCGCGTTTTATTACAGGCTACCGTAGTCACGTTAGAGCGGAGTCTCGCTTTAATTTTTAATTCGTTATATATTTCACGTCGAGCAGCTTAATGCAATCTAGACGTGGGGGCATAATGATTATGGCATGCGTTTTTCGGGGTGGGTATATCAAATGACACTCATTTGCGCTCTCGCGAGCGTGTTGGGCAAGTAGCTCGTTAAATTTTTCGGCCGGCTTAACCCGCCACACCTGTCGATACGTTCACCCCCCACCCCCCTCCCTCCCCCTTCCCCCTCTATCTCTCTCTTTTCCCTCTTCGTTGCCGGTGTTGGTGATCGCGTATATACGTACTTGTATTCCGTGAGTAAAAAACTGGAGCGAGCTCGGGCGCACACGCAACCCGCCGACGAGTGAATCGATCGTTTCACTTTTCTAAACTCGAACAAGCCATAGGAAAATTCACAACAACGCTTTTCCGTATCGAACTTGAATCGAAATCGCGTCAACTCGGTCGCATAATCGTTATATCGTTATCGTCGTGTTGTTAAACTCTCCTATTGAGTAATCGCAAAAGTATTTTCAGCCAGTTTATCCAACGAAAATTAGCGTCGGTGAAATCGCAAGTCTGCTCTTAAATTTGTTTCGTCCAAACAAGCGATGAGACTTCTCCAATTTTCCGTTAAATCGACGGTGGTTTTCTTGTCTGAGCCCCCGTCCGATTTCGAGAAAACAAAGACCCGTTATCAGTGTAACGACCGTTATTACGTGATTGCAAGAGAGATCGTTTAGGGTGGATTCGCGGTGTCACGTCAGCGCGAAATTCACCCCAACACGTCGGAAGGTGCATCGTGAGGTGGATTCTCCTAATTGAATCAAGTCTACAAGGGTGGACGACTTATTTTCATAATGATGATTGCCTATCCGACGGGGAATTCTCTATTTCGTCTTAATCAATTAACTCTAAACGAATCTCGGGATTAGAATTTAATTGATACACCGAAAATGAGAATTTATTGGATGTACTTGTTATTTGTACATGTACGTTGAAGTGAATAATCTTAACATTGTTTCCAGTATAATTTTACTCTCTGCAGTATTTATTAAACAAACAAAATACTTGAATTTCGTCAGCTTCTCATATTGGAGAGGAGATTAAACATCGTAGAATTAAACTAGCGGCGTGTTTTTCTAGTATGAATACGGGAGGCTTTTATTAGAGCCGTCGAGGGAGGGGAGGGGTGGAAGAGAGTGAGATCTCTGACACCCCCGGTATGTATTCGCTGAGACAGGGGTCCCCAATGGCTCCTCCTAACACGCCAATACTTTTGCCTCGCTCGCTCTAAAGTCGAGTTCAACGTATTTTCGGACGCATTATTCAGGCCAGGTGGCACCGATTTAGCAAACGACGGTGTATTATTGGGCGTAGGCGCCGACAACGGCGGACGATGAGCGATGTCTTACACGCGCCCGTCTCTTCGCAGCCTCTCTTCGCTTCTCCTTCGCTATCGCACTTTTTCCCTCCCCCACAAGAAAGAAATTTGTTTAGACCATGAACTAAAATTCGTTTGCTCGAAATGAATATCCTTCGACGGAATTGTTTTTTATTGTCGATCGTGCTACTTGGAGGCTCGATTCTACTTCAACAAAATAAAATTCAAATAAATCTTTATACACTTCTAAGGAAGACGATCAACACGGTTCGTAACGATAACCGTATCCTCGTCGGTTTTATATTCTTTATCGCCTATATCGGGTTTCAAGAAGAAATATACGTATTATTATTGATCTATTCTCGTAACGTGAATATACGCTTGTTAAAGACTCATAATATCTCATTCATCCTCGTAAATCTCGTTTTAAATATACTCTTTCGCTAGGTTATAACTTCGGGGTGGAATAACAACCGCGTCACGCGTGAGGTATTATAAATTAAAAACAACTGATAAAATCCACTCGAGCGCAAAGGATTACCGTAGCGCTGAGATCACGTTCTAAACTTGTCTACCCAATTCTTAGCGACCGATGAGAACTCATTCAGATATCGAATTTCAGAAACTACACTTAAATTTGGACGGATATTTATTCATAAAGTTGTCATCGGTTCTCGAAATTACGTGGAATATATCTTGAATTTAGGGTTAACTATCCGGTAGAGGGATAAATTTTAATTTGGCCTTTACTTTCAACAAACTTTATCTTTGTTGAGAAAAAAGCTCGTGTATTTGAAAAAACAGTTAGTATTCTATGCTTCAGGTTATTCGTGAATCGAGGTTTGTCTGTCTACGAGGAGACGTAGTATAGTCATTTTAAACTCACCCTATGAAACTTATCTCAAATTTATCTTGAATTTACTTTTAATGTGTCACGAATTCATCCTAAAACTTGAATTTATCTTAAATTTATCTCGAATTAAAGGGTAAATTTTCAAGGAAGCACCCCCATACACGAGTGCATCGTACGGAATGAAGAGTTGACGAGGAGACTAATGCCCGGGCGTGAAAATAAACGAGAGCAGCGACGGGGGCCAGGAAATTCGCCGACGAATTGAAAAATGATCAGGCGTCGCGCGTGTTCCACGTGGCCCGGTTCCAAGGCGAATTTAGTGGGAGTATAGTACTCCATTTTGCGCGTGGGCGTCGCGAAACTTCCGATAAGTGTCTCTCCGCGCGACGCGATAATTAGTACCGCTTTGTTCCACCGCTGTATCGTTTCTCTTACCCGGCTAACGAGTTTACGAGGCCACGACGTAAAATTTTCCTGGCCAAAACTTTAGTTTCCATTCGCCCGCGCGCTCATTTTTCCTCGTCTCGGTAACACCAGGGAGAAATACGGAAATATTATCGAATCAATCACGACCAGATGCTAGCTTAATCGTAAATAAAAAACTGATCCCAGGATTTGAACAGATGATTCAAGTTTGTTATATATCTGACGCGGCGCGTGCTCCAATTTTATCGGAAGTCTGTTAATTCGTGTTATTTCGCGTCGTAAAGTTCCAAATTTTTCTAACAGCGAGCGACTCGTTTTCGACAATCCGGGCTGTTTTTCCGGTATACATCGAGATTAAAAATCGTTAATGTTGTATTTCGACCGAAACGAATAAATACGGGGCCCACATGATTTTTCGTCGCATCGAATTACGTTTTCGTAGAAATTTTCCCGGGCTCTTCGTTACCGAGAAATCGCACGAGGAAACTCACACGGCTAGACAAATGGCTGGTCGTTTTCGCGGCGTCCATCCGTGGGTCGTTATACTCATCTTTATTTTCGCTTTATTTCTAACGACAGTTTCCATCACATTTACGTCTAGACATATTTCTCTATAAATACAGCGGGAACGAGAGGAGACGCTATACCGGCCGGATTTATTAGCCGGGATAATTCAACTTCGAGACGTGGCCACCGGCGTGGAAAACGTTAGACAAAACGTTTCTACATTTTACTTTGATCAGCGCGACACTATTGCCCGGGAATGAAAAAGTCCAGCCTTCTGGCTATTCTCGTGTGACAATATTTTTCCCGCCCAGACAGTTCTAGAGCCCGATTAGCCGCTAGAACTCTCTAGAGCTGACGCGCACGAACGAGAACTGCGGAGTCGCAGTCGTCGACGGATCGACGTTGCGGTATTTCCCGTCGAATATCGAAATACACATGTCGATAGGAGTAACTAGCGGCTCCTGCGTCATTCCCAATTCGCTTGAGTTGACGATCCGCGATGGCGAGACCGTAAGCGCGCAAACCCATTAACTATGGATTTACGCTCGCGAAATCCAGACTCCAATTCGTTATTATAATCGCGTCCAATTTGTCCAGGTTCGATGTAGTGCGCAGTTTGATAAAAGTTTCATGAAAATTTCATTTATTAACAATTTGCATACTTTTTGCAAAATTAGATATCCCTACACTGAAAAAAAAAAGTATTTTTCTACCCAGAATACAGAATATTTTTTATCCGTGTATACTTGTTCGCAGTATACTTTTACTTAAATATTTTAGATTTAAGAATATTGGTATTTTACCCTTCAAAATACCAAGGTTTTTAGCGGGACAAAAACTAAACTCTTTGTAGCATCCACTGTATTTTAATGCAAATTTTATCTCTACTATTTATAACATGAATAATGGATAATAAATGAAAATTAATATATGATTCAGTAATGAAATTAAATAAAAAATATATTATATTACTTGTTCTTATTCCAAATTCATGGTTCGTTTTAATCCGTGTTGACCAAGCGAGGTTAAGTCGGCCATATTGATTTTAGTACTTTAATAACAACAATACCAAATTTTTTAAAAATCAATAAACTATTATTCTTATGGATAGTGTATGTATTTTGGTATTTTTGAAATAAGAATATACCTTTATTCTTACCGTAACGAGAAATATTCTAGGTAGAAAAATACTTTTTTTTCAGTGTACGAACTTCGTACGTAACCCTAATTAGAATACAATTTTCTTCTTTTTCTCCGAGACGTCTGAAAATCTGCAAGCTAGCTGGAAAATACGCAGAAAAGATTTGCGTGAGGGGGTGAGAACAACGCAAACGGTTATGACAATAACTCATCGGCGCATATAAAACATCCGGGCCTCTTCTTTTCCTACCGAAATGGCTTTTGCGCGGGAGAGCGCCGAGTTATAACGAAGAGAGGGAGGGGAAAATGAAAGAGAGAGATAGGACAAATGTAACGTTTCGCCAAAGCGACGATTGAGTCATGCCCCCATCGCCGCCGCGGATAAGCCACTTTCTAAATGCAACGGTGCCGAGACCATAAATAGCCTACAATGGCTCTATCTGACGCGCTAAAGAGCGAGAGAGAGAGAGAGAGAGAGAGAGAGAGGGGGGGCCGTTTGCGTACGTGTATACCGCGGGCCCATTATATTTAATCATTGCCCGACGAAAAAACCTCCCAGATTGGAAGTTATCCAAGGCCCCCTCGCTATTTTTTTCATCCCATCTCTCTCTATCCCACTCACTCTATTTCGAAAGCAGAAATTACACCCCGGGCATCGAAATGGACCCGCGTTATCAAACGCTCGTTCGGAAAAATACCAGATGTCGTGTTCGAATATTGTCACTGGCCATAACCGTGAATGATTTTTCTTTTTACATACGAGAGGAAAATTCTAGAAAAACATTTACGAGGTGAATTCAAATCGGAATAATTTTCCGAATAATTTTTCCTTCAGAGATAAAAAAAAAAAACAGAGTATCGCGTGTTCGACGGGATATCGTTTTCCCGGGGAAAGAGGAAAATTTCGTCGATAAATGCAAACGAGTATTCGTAACATCGATACGACAGAGTGTTTGGCGCACCCAGGAGGAGTGTGAATCCGACGTGTGTGTATACACGCGCGGTGTACGTGCACGTATAGTGGGAGCGAGTAGCCACGCGGATGAGTCACTCATTCATGCTCGAGCCGAACCGCGCGCGCCGGCCGACGGGCGTCACACGATTACGTAAGCCGCCTGCATAGGAGGACGACGAGAGAGGAAGCTGCAAAAATCGCGAGAGTTGTCGACCTTAGGCTTCCGGCAATCAGTTTCATTCTACAGGATTTCACCGGTGGAGTACACCGAGAATAAAAATTTGTCGGCGCCGCACGATATTTGTCGACCAAAGATATTTAAAATGAATTATTGTTCGAATAATGCAGGCAATAAACTAAACAAATTGGATATTAAGGTTGTTCGGATGGTACCGTATTAGTCATAACAAAATCTAAATTTTTCTTTTAATAAAATAAAAAGTTTGAACATGTAAATTTATTATTTCAATTTAAATGTTGTTTGTGAACATTTGAGAAACATTAATTTGTTTATTTATTTATACATAATAGTGAAAAGCTATCTCTTGACTCGTTTATTCTTTCGTAAGTTGATATTTTCGTGGATTTTCTGTGCTTTTTGTTGAAATATCTCTAAAAACCTACGTCAGAATGCTTTTTTATTATTTTTTGCGTATTCTACAATAGTTAATTTATTAAGATAACAGTTTTCTGTTTTTGTATCTATTTACAGAGCAACTATATAACTCAGTGCATAATTGACGTTTCCTATGCTCTGCATGTTAAATCATGGTATTTTAATTATTAATTATACAAAAACTGTACGTCAGATGTTCTTAAGAATTACAATTTACTCGTATTTGATATCAATTAATAACATACTAAAAATTCAGACTTCTATCTAAATATCGTTCTAATGTCCGAACAACCTTAATCTAGATCAATGCCATGTAATTTGAATATGTTTTTAACGAATACGAATTAACTTTCATAATTGCATTGTAAAATTCTTATGCTCCGATGCACTCGATTATGCATTCTTAATTATCTTATAACACGATATTCTCTTCAGCACGGACGTCCTTGCGATTTGATCTCGGATTGAATCGGAGTATCGATCTGTATCGAGGAATTACCTCTATTTCCGGAATAAAACGCAAATAATATTTTTTTCCCTCGAGCCACGCCCCCGCGATCGGACGCGATTCAAATCGAAGTTGACTCGCAACGAGTTTTTTTTTCTCTCTCCCGGCATCGTAAAAACCCGCAATTATACAATCACGCGCGGTTGATATTTACAGCGCGAACCGACATGTGACCAATAAACGACGTTCTCACAGAGACGCCGTTTCGTTAGAAAACAGCCAATTGCGATTTTATTTTTAGCGGCTCCGCGCCGGAATAAATCCGGTGGAATCCGCCACGGAAGATTAGAGGCAATTAAACACACGTACACACACAACGACGAGGTCGACGTCTTTCCTCTCGGTTACGCGTACCTGTGTCCGTTTTCGTTTATACTTCTGTCTCGTTCTTTTTTTTTTTCACAGAAGAAAAAAGGGAATCGCGATGGAAACAATGACGGACGACGCGTAACCGTCGGTTGCGCAACCGAAACACGCGGTAATTGACCGTCGAGGTCGGTTTCGTACACGATGCAAAAAGTATTACGTAAAATGAAAAAATAAAAAAAAAAAAAACAATATTTACGCACGACCTGTCGGGATACTCGAATCTCGATTTTTCGGGGGCCAGTTTCGGGAATTAGGCTCCATCGTAAATCGATATTGGTTAATTAATCTTGTTGATTGAAAAGAGAAAAATCGAGCAAAGACGAAGAAGCCGGTCTTCGCGGTACCGTTTCGGGTATCGAAAATCGATCGAAATTTCACGGAACCACCACAGAAACTGGGCACGGCCTATCATTTATTTTCCTTTTCAGTGCTCTCTTACTCGCTCTCTCCCCTCGCCGATCGTCCGACGACAAAGTACACAACACGCGCAGAAACACCGTGCCCGCTTTCCCAACCGCCGACGACATTAATCACGATCGCGCCGATGGATGAAATTTCACCAGATGTCACCGCACGGCTTTCCCGTATACGCTGAAAAATTTCTCGATTCAGGAATAACGAATTTTTTTTTGCAATTAAGAGTCGCAAGAATTCCACCATTTTCTCCAACGCCCGAATCGAGTCTTCGATTTTCTATGCATTCTCTCATTATTGCATCACCAGTCGATGGGGTAGTGAATTTCTCTTTTAACCCTTAATTAGGCGCATGGGGTCAGGGCCACTTGAAATTCCAAAAATAATGGCTTACAGTCTTCGGCGTCTTTAGAAGTTCATTGTTTTTTTTTTTAAAATAATTTTAATGTTCTAGTCAGTTTTTGTTCCTAAAGTTAAGTATATTAATGAACTTTATTATTTACTATAAAAATCCATTAAGTTTTATTCCTTTTTGATACTCTTTTACCAATGTTTTTTAGGGTCACTCAAGACCCCATGCGCCTAATTGTGTGATTTCCCTTACGCGCCTATAATTAAGGGTTAATCAAAGGGTTAACGGAAAACCGAAATCTCGACTCGGACGCTCCGGAAAATTGCAATTCTTGTTTCAGGTGTGAATTTTCCAAGGACATTTACTCGGAGAGTGCACGATAGGACTCTATCCGGATTTTTCTTTCCGAAAAATTCTCGGGAAATAGCGAACTCGCTCGACGAAAAAATACCCGAGGTATTCGCAGAACCTGAAACACGAACGTACCGAGTTATTCGATTTTACGGCTTTACGGATAACGTTTCCTCGGCTGGTTATGACTCCACTAGCGAAATATCACGTGGGATTTTCTTACGAGCTTTCTCATTTTCCTCGTCTCTTGTTCTCCGTACTCCGCGCTAGGCAATGTCTTCATTCCACCTGGGATTCTCTCTCTCTCTTTTTCTCTCTCTCTCTCGGCGGGCTTTACGGCACTCCGATTCGCCTGATCCGCCGAATTTCGCGAGGCTGGGTGTCCTCGAAACAGCGTACGCATTTATCTCCCTCCCTCTGTCTATATTTTTATACGTCACTTCGACGCGGCAGATCGGCGATTTTACTATCGACGGTGGCTATAGTTTTATACAGCGGCTATTAAATTTAACGACACGCATCATTCCCTACCATATACATTTTGTTTATTTATATAAAAATCGTCTGGCAGCGAAAATTATGAGAGCCCCGGGCATGAATAACTTTTCGTTACGTTCATTGCGATTGACAATATATTTTTTATTCGAGTTTATCGTAAACCGAACTTCTCACGGCGTGGAATTTCGGCCTTTCACGAGCAGCGCCATTCGTCACGTGCTCGTCACGCCTCGCGCTTCGAAAAATACGAGGAATTTCACGTTTTCCCCTCCACCAGGGTACGTGTACGTATACTATGTACGCAACGACGAGTGAAGAAGTGAAAGAGAGAGAGTTCAACTCAAATATTAATATTTTTCCCGACTATTCCGTTGTCGGTCACGAACTCGCCTTCTGCGCATACAGGCCTATATTTGGAATGCCTTCTGAATGGAATTCAGCTCGATCGTTGTATCACACAAAGTCGAGCAGATAAAAAGATATCGACTTCTTTTGATAAATTCAACCGGATTCATTATGGACTCCCATTTGGACGGAATTTTTCTGAAAGAAAAATATTTTTCTCTTCCAAAAATAACTCACTCGGCGCATAAATCACCATTCTATGGACAATTTTTGCTCGCCAGTTGGGGGAATATTCGAGGTACGTGTTTATTTTTTATTCGCGAATCGAATTTATAGGCTTCAAGTGCGATGGGATAGGGAGAATATAACGAATGGACAACGATCCCGTCGACTGCTGGACATAGTTTATAATTCCATACGTTTTTATTTCATCCCTTTTTTTTCAATCGCTCTATTTGTCGTCAATGAGTTAAAAAAAGCGAGAGAAAAAGAGCGCGGTAGTCGGAATCGATATGGCGCGCTACTGGGGAAAGAAATTTATTTCACGCTGCAACTTCGTGATCCGTGCTTTATAACGTTTGTATGCGGTGTTGATACGCGGCTGTGAAAAATATCGGCTGATACCGTTTCTCGCCAATTGAACATTTTTTTCGTCGAGAATTATATTCGATAGAATCCCAGTGATAAAATTAAAACCAGAAATAATGGATTTGTAGTTCGATTCTTTTCAATCAACATGGACGTTGTCGCATTAGAGATATTAGAATTAGATCAATAATTTGAATTGCATTCAAAGAGCATTGCCACTGTGATCCTTAAGGTAGTTGTAGGGTTACAATCAATTCCAAAAGTATCCAATTTCGTGTATTATATTCACTCATATGTGTACGGTACAGAAACAAAAGAAGCATCAGAACTTTTGATTTGGACTGTACATCGAGCGCTCACACACAGAGTGCTTATTGAAAACAAAAGCGCGACACACAGAAAGTCATAATCAGTGAGTGAATCGTGCATTGTTATTTTCGAAATTTCAGCGCGCGTCGCAATGTTCAAACCGTCATCGAAATCAAACGGTGCGGTCAATCTCTTTCATATTGCACATACGTGATCTTGAAGTATCATTTTATCATATAGTAGTTTTTCGAAAAATAATGAAGAAACGTTTAGACAAATAAACAAGAAACGCGCAACTTTGATATCCCTTGCCTATGTTGCCCATGTAAAAGTTTGCGATTTCATATCCAATTATCTCGCAATCTAGACGGACAAATGTTCTGAAATTTTTTTTACAAACAAATATCGATAAAATAATACTACAGTCAAAATTTGAGAAAAATCTATAGAAATCGACTTTGTACTACAACTACCTTAAGTCAAATGATCTTTAACTCTTCGAGTTTTTCAATCGAGGAAACCGCTGGTAGCCGCGTGGGAGCGCGACATCCTGTTGCTCGTCGAATTTTTGCCCGCGATAATTTAATGACCCATTAAGGAAAGTTAATTCCTCCGCGAGATCTCTCCCCCCCCCCCCCTCTGGGCGTTCGAGAGAGTATCTCTCGTCGCCCACGGACGTCGCCGGTTACTCTCGCAAGGACGACTTGCACACTCTTGCACAGAATTCTGGTAGTAGCTCGCGTAGTCCCGAGTGTGGGCTACGACCGGAAATGGTGGAAAGAGAGTCAAACCAGGACCGCGCCGGTACAAATAAGGAGGCGCGCAAGCCCACACGTTCGGCACACCCACAAACGCGCATCTATATATGTGTATACACGTTATATATTTTTCGCGATCGGTGAACGCGTTACACGTTCGACTTCCTCTCGCGCGGCTCGTTACTCGCGGTCTCGCGCGAATCCATGAATGGTCGTGGGGATATATCAATGGACTACCGAGTGTGTAAAGCCTACCCACACGCTCGAGATTATTTGCCTCCTGTGATCACGCCCACGCTCGAACGATCGTTTAACACGAAGGAAAATGTCAGGAGTGGATCTTGTTTGGAAACGAGACCCTTCGCTGAAGAAAAATTGGTTATTTCAAAAGAGATTTCGGTAACTTTTTCAGAGAATTGCGAACGCCCTCGAGCTTATTATCAACAAAATATTAACAATAAAAACTCGACAGATTCCTTGAGTTGTCGTTTTCGTATTTAATAAGCAACTACGAAGATTAAGGTAAAATGCAGCTTTGTTGTATTGAATGCAAATTCGTTGCATTTTTTTTCAGCGATTCGCCGAAAAAAAAAAAAAGAATGGAAAGAAAAGTGTGGAGGGGTAACGAAACGAGAATGCAGAACCGGTTAAAGTATTTCGAGATTTATGAATATCCTTCTCTTCGAGATCGATATAATATATGGATTAATTAATCAATTTTATAGCCCGTAATTTAACGACGTACTCTCGTTTCTCTTTGCTCTCTCATCCCGAGTACGAAATCGTCGCCGTATTCTTGCCTCTGTGCTCGGAGTGAGACGGGGAATTCACGTTTTCGGCGTTTCTCACGGTTCGTACAACGTCGTCGTGTGAGGGCCCCCTTCATTTTCGTCGTATACGCTACATATGTATATGAACGATCCCCTACCTCTTCTGTACGGATAACCGGAAAATAAATCCCGGCATCGTGATCAATCTTCTAGTCACCGGAATTTCATCATTCGGGCTACGGGTCAATTAATACGAATCGTGTAAAAGGTTGCATAATGACGATTTAGAAAGTTCTGGTAATTTATCGAATTCCTGCCTTGTGCAATTTATTTATTGCGAAATCCGTGATGGACTGTAGTTTTGAGTCCCGATGATTTATTGGCACATAGGAATGAATAGAGTCTACAGAAAAATGCTGCCTGCTATAGAAAATATACATAGTCGTGTATTCTTTAAACTTTTCGGAAACTCTTTAAAAAACGTCATTCTTGTTTTCCAAAAGTTGAATATATTGACGCACGTTAATACCCACGAATGAAATTATACGCCTAGGGATATATTAAGAGGTAAATGACTTCTCGACAGGAAAAAGACACAAATAGTCCGATATCGTTCTCATAACCCAGCATTTTCGCAGTCGATTAAACACCGCGAGTTTGCCATATAGAACACGAGTGGAACGCATTATAATCCCGAAGAGTGAGAGAAATATAATCAGCTCTGTAAGAAAGAGTATCCTTTCTACGTCGTAAGACTTATTTTCAGCGAAAATTACTCGTCGTTCCTTGGCGAGATAAACGAGGATAGGAGACGAGCTTTGGGAAATATTTACGGGCAGATTTGCCTACTTGAGACTGGATGGGAGAAGTTTAAGAGGTAGAGGAAGAGGAAGAGAGAAAGAGAGAGAGAGAGAGAGAGAGAGGAGTCGAGTTGGGAGGTCCTGGAAAGACGCAATGCGGTTTCAAAGTCGACACGATGAACAAATCACTTCAATTCTCTAAAAAATAAAACATCCCTTAGTATTTTGGGTTTTTTTTTAGTTAAAATCAAAACGACAAACAAAGAGGACAAATGTCAATTTTGAAAATAATGTCGACCTTTGAGTAACAAACACGAACCAATAGCCCTCGCGTTACGGTTCGTGGCTTTTGAATAACGTACAACGACAGCACGCCGATCGACGAATTAATCCATCGTGAACTCGGCTTCTATTTGATTTCACACCTCACTAATTACAGTGATAGCGCATGACCATTTTCATTTCGTGGACGAACACTCGCTCATCTATCTTGCTCCATCTCGTGATTAGAAATAACCATTGTTGAAAATATCTGTATCTCACCTTTCACTTTTTATAAAAATTCGTGATATATCGTTCATAATATATAAGGAAATTAATCGGAATATAATAGTCGAATTTATGTCCGTAAGCAAATTTTATAATTCAAACATCTTAATACTCTCGCTGTGTACAATATAATTTATCCATATTACAAACCGCGCGAGATGAAAATTCATACGACAGTAAGGGGCTTATTTTCACAGAGAGCGCACGAGCTGAGGGAGATAGGGGGAGGGGGAGGAGGGGAAAGAAGGTTTGAAACGCGAAGCGCGACACAAAAGGGGGAAAAAAAGGAAAAGGGCAGGTCGGCAGCTGGTGTCCCGCTGCGGGGCCAAAAAGCCGATCTTTAATCCAGGACGAATGTGTGTTCGGCGGATTCGGGCACGAGGTCCTACGCAAACACCGGTGCGTCGCGTACAAAACAGGTGATACATATAATACATATACGTGTGTTACATCCGAGAAAGAAATACAGAGCGTGCTCTAGACGATGATAAACTGCCACGCTGAGTGGCGGAACGGGGGCGGCCGTTATTGTCATCGATTCTCCATCTCGCTCCTTCTCTCTCTCCTCTAGTACGTAAGAAACGAAACATCTGTCCGCTCGTTTCCCACTCGGAAATCGAGAGTACGAATTTATGCTCTACCTGTTTTTCTCTCTACGAAACAGTGAATAGCGAAAATTAATACCAGTGTGTTTTTCTCGTTCTCGACGAAACACTGGGAGATGAAAAATAAACTGTCTGTGTTGTGACTAACGGCACGCAATTTTCGCTCGATGTTTATATCTACGCTTTTAGAAGAATTTTGTAATTTAAGACAAAAAATAGCCTAGTTTTTAAATTTTAAACGAACAATTTATTTGTGTAATTTGAAATATGGTAAGCAAAAAATTATTAATTTTCTCGATTGTGTATAAAATGTAGCAGCAAATTGTGCTCCAAAACCTGCAATCAGGACGTAGTTTTCATTATTTTCCTTAGATAATATTCCTTGTTAGAGTTAGAAGATGCAGAGTGAACAAAGTGCAACGAGTGGGAGACAGCATGAGAAACGGAGACGGAATATATATTCTTTATGTATATATGTATATATATAGAAAGAGAACGAGACAGTCTCGCGACAATACCAGCCGGAAATTGACATTTCCATTGCATAATGGCGAACTTCCGTTTCCCCCGCTAGGAATGACTCCGTCCGGCTTGTCACTTTTGTAATGGCCTTTAAAAACTTGAATGAAATCTTTCTCCTCTCCTTCCCCTCTCCTCGCGGTCGCGCATTCCACGGTGTACCGATAGTTATGTAGGTACTGAACCGTTCCACTCCTCGTTTTCGCTCCGGCATCGATAAAACGTATCGTGGGCGTAGACGTTATAGAATGCGGCGAGACTGGTTGTAAAACCGACGGAAAATTCGTGAAACGTAACGAGAGAGAGAGAGAGAGAGAGACGGAGAGAGATTGCGAGAGGAGAGACTAAACTAGGCAATTTGAGTCACCTTACGAACTCGTATAGAACTCACACTGACTCGTGTTCTCATATAGAACGTGTACAGATTCGTACAAAATGTACCGTCGGAAAAGTTTTCCCTTACATTGTACAATAATTTGACTCCTTGACAAATATTTGACAAAAAGATTTTTTTTTTTTATGTAAAAAACAAATAAAATTTTTGTTTTGTACTTATTCATATTTAAATATCGTGTAATCTTCCCTTCGATAAAAAGCCCGAAAAAATTAATTTCGCAGCAATCGAATGGGAGATGTTTTGTTTGAGTGTAAGAACAAAAAAGGGAAATAAATGGGAGAGAAAACGGTATCTTTGAGGTTATAGATAGCAGACAGTGAGGCCGGTTCGGCACGTGAGAGAGCGTTTCCGCGTGGGCGGTTAGCGTATTTGCGTGGGAAACGCGGCGAGGTGAGCTCAATAATACGCACGCGATTTTACGTACACTCGAGCACACGTAGCGATAACGCGCAGCTCGCGGACGAACTCGCGAGAGAAAAAACGCGCGAGGGTGGCGTGACACTCTCATCCTCCTGTTGATCTCCATTCATCAGTCAAGTAACGCATTGAAGAACCTCTCTAGCCCGTTCTCTTCTCATAATAAGGAAGTAACGGCGATTTCTTTTTGTCTTTCGTTTGTCCCACACCGCAGGGGTTCCCAATACAACTTTGTTGAAGTTTTGAATAATCATAAATATTGTAAATGAGACGCGAGCTAATTAATTATGCTGGGTGCGAGCTTCTAGATTTCTCACAGAAAGACAAATTTATTTGCTATTTTGTTTCGTATCTTTGTTGAATGTCGGTATCCTGTTTCACATTCCTTGTTTCACGGTCCAAACAAACTTCTTTTTCCACATACAAGATCGCTATTGATCCGATAAAGTTTTGCAAATTTTTCGCTGTATAAAGTAGAATACGGCAAGGCCGAGAAACGAAGAGAGGAAGAAGGTGGGCCCAGTTTGTGATTCTTCGTTTGTTTCTTTTTTGTTTGATCGTGTCTTCTTTTTATTTCTCATTTCTCGTTGTCGATTCCTGGAACGAGCTGGTTCCCCCAGACTCGACGAGTCCTGGGCAATGTTTCAATTAGGGAAACCAAACAGGAGCGAGAGAAAGGTCGAAACAGACTCGCCGGAGGTTTTAGGACGCAGCGCTCTTGAATTCCCTCACTGGATTCAACCGTAGCTCTGACCCATTAATTAACGATACGCGGAAAGATTATAAAGACGAGACGAAATTCCTCGTGAAATAGCAATTTATTGTTTCCTCTGTCCAAGGTTCAAAAGTCTAAACTACCAAAATCGTTATCAGCTGTGACACGAAATTAATATAAAGAAAATTTTCTTTGCGAGAGCCAATGATATTCAATAACGAATTCATTAATAGTTACGAGATTTAAAGTCAAAGACACAATTTTCACGATTAATTAACATGACAAACTCCGGATCCTCTTTGAAAGTTTTTTACGGAACTAAAGTGATGGGCGCGGGGCGAGGAGAGGGCAAACACAGTTCTTGACTTGATCTACGGAGTTTACCTTGCCTCTCCTCCCCGCAAAGAGGTGGAGAGGGTTCTGTTTACATATTTACAGGGGCTCGACGCAACGGTACACAAAGGTGTCGAGTAACCGATAGGGCCACCGCGAGATCAAAGCTCGTTATGAGAGACGAAAGGGGGGGTCGGTTTCGTCGTTCGATGAGGAAAGGGTTGAACCACGCGATGTTTGCCATCCGTAGGAACTCGCGAGTTCAACACGCACCCCTCGAAAATCATTTTTCTCTTACGCCATCTGAGAAAATTGCCATTGAATCCCGTTATTGAAAACTAATCATACGCAAAATTTGACTTCATATTCAAGTAAACTTTTTTTTGCGTAATTGCATTAATTATTAGAGCGAGAGAAAGAGAGAAATCATTCTCGGCTGGTTGTAACGAGAAAATAATTAAACCGACTGACTATCAATGAATTGGTAGAATTAAATTTTGATGCATGGTTTTAATGAGAGATGTTCGCTGTTATATGATACACCATAACAAGTCTCGATTGTGCATCGAACGTCAACTTCAATCCACTTCGACTTCATTACGTTGTGTGGAAATTGAATCGCGCTTGTCACGATTCCAGTAAAAAAAATTGTTAAAAATTCGCGCTTTCAGCCTCCCGCATTCGCTCATCCGCAATATTCGCGCGACCGAAGAACGTAATTTAGCACTGTGTATACCGGAATACGATATATTTATATACGAGGTGTTCAGAAATGAATAAGGCAATATTTTTTCCCTCTTAAAAATCGTTTTAAAATCACAACAAACTATAGTCAAAACGAAACAAACGAATTAAACAAACAAACAAACAAATTTAAGCTACAAAAAATATAAAATAATTGAAGTAATAAAAATAAATAATTCTACCTTATTAAATTTCTGCAATTGTTAAATTCTCGTAATAACCTGCAACAAATAAGTCAAGCTACAAACAAACGAATCTACGATTTCGAAAATACAAAGTAACTGAATGAATTAAAATATATCTTTATTTAGATTTTTTACAATTGTTTAATTCTTCTAACACCCTGTACATTTGTATATATCGTTTATATACAGTACAGGCCGACAGGGTGGAACTATATATGTGCCCACACAGACGGACGCACGGTACGTCGCGTGGATCAGCCTGTCCAGGGATGGATACGCTCGTTTCCGTCGGATTACCGACACGGTCCCCGGCAGTTTCCATTAACGTCCAGATTTCGTGTCGCGAGAGCGCGTGTGATCTGTGTGAGCCACCACACACGGACGGGGAGGGGGAAGGGGATTCGTCGCAGATGCCACGAAGGACACGGGGGTGGGCAGGAGCGAGAGAAGAAAACGAAAAAAAGGAAGGGATTTCTCTTGACGGTCAACATGGTCGCTCGAGTCATTCGAGAAATTTACGCCGATTGATGGATCTACTTTTTTTCGATTCTTCTTTCTCATCCACGCAAAACATTTTCTTTGATTTTTTATTTAAATTATTAATTTCATGTTTTTAACAATATTTCTGTTGAGCAAGTAGCATCTCTTGGTAGTATTACTTTCTGATTTTTGCAATACTTACATGTTAACAGTAATTTCAGCAACTTTGTATTAAAATCAATGAAAAATTCTCAATAAAGACTCACCATAAAAAGAAATAGAGTTTCACTGGAAAAATTTTACGTTTTTCACCTACAATCCCACAATGTACGAAGTCATAAATACCGGTAGCGTGATGAGTCCGTTACGCACCGCATGCGAAATGAATTTCATTCAGCAAGAGCACGGTCATGAATGGCGAGAGCGATGAAACTAAAACGATCGGTGAGTTCTTTCGTTCTCATGAGATTCTCTACGCTCGCGTGTGTGGCGTCTTCGCGAAAAATGAAGAAGATTGGCAAAACGGAACGAGAACGCGACAACGCGTGGCGAAACGAAACAATAACATCCCGTAATTAGCCCCGCGTCGGTCATTATGTGTGATTTCCTTGCGCTTTTATCGCACGAGTGAGAGAGAGAGAGAGAGAGAGAGGGGGATGCAGAGAATCAGCGAGAAACGGTTCTGAATTACGCAATGAAAATTTCCTTCGAGACAATGACGTCGAGTTCGTTCTTTTTTTACGCGGACAAATTAAAGTACATAGTGAAATTAAAACACACGCTAAAGAAATTTATTTGCGCGAAAACAATATCTTAAAATTCCATTCCAAACTCCAAATTGGTTTAATGAAACAAAATTTGTTAAATCTAACGAAATTTTTTTTCCACGCCGGTATTATACACAGGATGCAATTGATTCGCGAATAAACCAGCTGGCGCCAGGTCGACGTAAACAAACGTTGCATAATCGCGCGAAAACGGGAACGAGTCACCGTGAAAGCGACTTCGTGACTCTTTCCTCTTTCTCTCTCTCTCTCTCTCTCTCTCTCTCTCTTTCTCTCGTGAGACTAATTTTAGAGCTCTAGATCCACTTGACAGAATAATTTTTCGTTTCCTTTTTTTACCATTCTTTTGTGAGGTATTCTCATGTTCACGTACGACTCTCGGTGTATCGCGCGGAAAGGCAAAACCGGATAACATCGGCCCCGAGTCCGCACGGGAAGTATCGACGTCTCGAATCGGTAGTGGTATTTTCTCGTAAAAGCCTCTCCAGTCTTATCGTTCATCTCCGTTCACGGTCCCATTCCGAATATAGACGCGCACACATATATATATATATATATATATATTCCGTACAGAATCCGCGAGCTCGATGTATTTCTAGTCTATCTCTAGTTTCTACCACACTGGACTATCCTTCCCTTTTGTTGGCTATCAAGAATTTTTTTTCAATCAAAAAATAAGACGAGTGCTCTCTGGAGCTGAAGAAGTTTTGGTTATTCGGAAATCGACACGCGAAAAAATAAATTTCGTATCGGTCAAGAAATTGATTCTTTTGTAGCGGTACCTAGTATAAGGATTAAAAAATCTGTTTCACGGAAATCAACCAAATCAATTTCAGTTCGCGTTCCACGTAAACCTTTTTTCTCTGCGCTAAGTACGTCCATCGGTAAAACGCATTATCAGTTTTCGGGCCTTTGATGAAGTTATATTTCGAAATCGAAAATCCGAAACAACTATGAATCAGCGGGATATCTTTTATCGTTTCGACCTGTTATTCATATTTTTTTTTGTTCGCCATTCTCCTCGCTCTTTTTTCTCCGACACGTCGTGTTCGGATCATCAGTTGTAGCCAACGTGTTCATCCTTAATGCACTCAAAAGTGCTCATTTATCAACTTCAACCGCGTGGCGCTCCGACACCTCCCCAAAAATGGGTCCCTCTCGCGCTGAAATGGACTCATTTTCGGCACATCTGTGGAATCTACGCAGCTACGCTGGGGTGAAATAATGCGTCAAACGGATAGAGTATACAAAAAGGCGGGAAGAATACACGCTCGGTATCACTGAATAGCAGTTTTTAGATGGTATCGATCTGTCCAAATAGCTAAGGGCAAAATCGCCACAGAGATCGATACGCGGACCACAAAAAACAGATGAGGAAAAAAGTTTTGTTCCGACTATGAACATAAATTTGTCTGGCTGATATTCTCGAACGGCAGAAATAAATATTCTCTAATAAATAAAATGATTGCTTAATGAAAATGTATCTTATTGTCACGGTTTTTGTTTGTTCGTTATTGTTTTGTTTGAAAATTTATCAAATTCAAAGAAATGTTTCTTTCTTTATATTGTATTTTTAAAATAATCAATTGTGGGAGAAAAAAATATTCTACTAAAAAAACATACAAACGACAAAAATGGAATTGGTCAAATAAACGCGAGAGAGAGAGAGAGAGAGAGAGAGAGAGAGAGAGAGTTGGGTGTGGGAACAAACAACGTTTGAATTTCCGATATCCTTTCAAAGTCCAGTTTTGAGCGGATGTGTGTGGGTATGAATGTATACGACGTGAGATCTTTCAGTAGGGTTTTCGTGTGTACACGCCTAGGCGAGGCCTTTGACTGACGCTGTTTGCCGACATCTCGCGAGAGATGGATGCCAAATTCTGCGGAGTCAAAGCCTGGTGGTCGATTCGAGGAGGTCCCCGAAAACGTCGAGCTTGGAATTTTTTATTCGCTTATCCTCAGAAGAGATAGAAAAAGCTCATCGCGTGTCGAAGAATCGAGTATTTCGAGTAAAAATTCAAGAGAGGAGATACTTTTAATCGGTTTAATAAACTAGAAACTATTTTACAAGTGATAAGAAGTTCAAGTCGAAAATTGGTAATTATTGGCCCGCTGTTGGCTCACAGGTATCTTTCTCTTGATCCACTTAAAACTTGTTAAGCCAATTAAAAAAATTGCGGAGTGTGAAAAGAGACGAAAATTTAAAGAATTATCAATAAGCAACCCACTCGTTATTCACGAAACGCGTTTGAGAAACTCGACTTCCGGCGAGGCGATTCCCTGTTCCTCCTCGAGCGGAAACCGGAAGTCTCGTGAACTCGCTATTACCGGAATAAGAGAGGCCGATGCGCTTATATACGCACTTTACGCGTTGCGTATATAACTCAACGTGTTCCGCATGGAACACATCTTCGCTATACCGGAAACTGTTCGATCCTGTTCATTATACGCGCGATGCGACTATATTTCGAGAGAAAAAAAAAACTTGGGATAAAATTTAACGAGCATTGCTGTTCTGGAAATAGAAAAATAATAGAACGAGATCGCCGTCGAATGAAAATATTTGTCCGTTGCGTAACAGATCGAGGGAGTTTCGCAACGGAAATCGAAATCACAATTGGGAACGAAGGGCGAGAGGAATGGCGGGGAGACATCAGACGTGAACGTTCGATCATTTGAATACCGCACGATCGACGTGCCCTTTCATACATGCTCGAGTGTACGTTTATGGAGCCGTAGGTGTGAGAATAAAATGGATTATATACGCGTCCCGCTATGGTCTCGTGTTTATGGATTCCGTAAGTGCAACTGGATATCGGCCGTTATTATACCATCCTTATTTCTTATCCAGTGGGCCATCGTGGAATCTTCAGTGCTTCTTTGAAATCGCTCTCTCGGCTTGAATATTCAATAAAAACTGTACGAGAAAAAATAACAAATTGACTTTCTTTACAGGTTAATAATTCCAGTTGTTTCGTTGTTTATTGTTATTCGTTATTTTTCCTGTTCCTCTTTATCATTTCTTAGTTATTCGTCTTCCTGCAATAAATAATAATCTCTTCATTACAAAACCGGTATATAGCTGTATTCTCCATTCTCTGTGTATACTTGACCCAAATAGCAAAAAAAATTCACCCCCAGCCGTGCGATCAGTGCCACGCCATACCATTTTTACGGATGCTCTCGCGACGAATAATTTGCATTAGAGGTGGCGTCACGCATCGGCTCTCACCGCGGGTGCGTGCGTACATCTACGTGCACTCCAGCTCGCAGTCGTACATTCGTATCGAATGGTCGATGTCATGGGACGAAACGCGAGCATAAATCCTACGACGGGGCGCGCGCGCGCGCGCGCGCACGCGAATGAAAGTAAAAATAAAAGCAGGAAGAAATACCCTTACCGGGGGGTGAAGTAAAATCGTAAACGCGAGTGGGGGCTGATTCGGCTCTAGCGCGGTGACGTGGCAGTGGCAAAGAGGGTAAGAAGGACACGCTGGAGGAGCTCATCTATCTCGCGGGGCACGCAAAGTCATTTATTTTTGCGTTCCGGCTCTACCCCTTCGTATACACAGTGTCTTGTTTCGATAAATTCGACTGAATATCTCGAAATTTTTATCGGACCGAGAAGAACACCGAGAGCCTTCTATTTAGAATTATTGTCATTTTTGTTCGCCCAAATTAGGGTGGAAATTAAGCTACGATTACCTGGAGTTTGAAAATTTTAGGATATTTCAGTTCGATCGCAATTGTACACCCTGTATACCAACGAAAACAAAACGAACTAACGTATACAACGAACCGGAAGGGAATAAAGAAGCACTGGTGCTATCTCTCGCTAGCTGTCCTGTTACAGCGTCGGAGCTTTGATAACCGTATTTAGAATATCCGTGCGCACTTCCGGCCCTCCATTACCGCGCAAGTCGAGTAAGAGAAGTGCGCAATAAAGAACCTGTTCGAATTTTCGATAGAGGAAAACGAGGTTCGACCGTTATTCCCCTTCCTCGAGTTATCGCGACTGAAATTTTTGAGTCCGACACGGAAAGTTAATTTGTTTGTTGCTGTTTTTTGTTACGATAAATAACGATCATTTCGATATACGATAATCCTTTCGATATTGCAATGATTTGTAATTTGGGATCGTATCGGGGAGCAGTGATACGTACGTCCGATGAGAATGAATCGTCGACAGTTCGTGTATTCCCATGACGTCATGTTTTAATTGACGCTGCGCTTTTTTGGCCGGGGGTGTAGCGGCGCCAGAAGCGAGATAGAAGATTCCAGAAGAGGCAGATGTTTCAGTGCCAGGACGTGCTAGGCGGACCGAGTCGCTATTGTGCGCGTGTTTTTTGCCTCCTACTCCAATCCCCACTATCTCGATAATGCGCTACGCAAACGTCGCGTCGACGATCTAACGAACTGGCCCGTCCTCTTTCCCTAATGACGAAATTTCTTCGACCAACGTTGTTTGCGTCGAGCCGTCATTAGACGGAAACTGCATTAAAATTATCGCGTTACAGAAAAATGTTGAATTTCAGATATCAAATAACTCCCTCTGTTGGATTTCATTAAGTAAATTAGGAATTGAAGAATAAATTAGAATTTCTTTTGTTAGCGAATCGAAATGTTTGTATTCTATTTATAGAGAGAATTAATTTGTTCATTGACGAGACCACCCGATGAAATCGATAACCCGCAGTACGTTTCTTTTGACGCAATAAGGCAACTAGTCAAGGTCACCCACTGCCGAAAGTCCATCCTTGTACACGCTGCCACGCGGAACGGTCATTACGGCCTCGGTCGCGATGCGAAAATACTGATAAAAGACCCTCCCGCGAGTAATAACAGTGTCGATAGCCTATAAAGGTGGAATCCGCGTGTCGATGTTACACAAATACTCGTCTACGTTTACCCATTTCGCGATTTATCGATAACTCACGTAACGAAACAACGCATGATCGCATAATGTCTCGCTCGCGTGATTTTCGACATTTCTCTTTTCCGAAAATAGCCACAATATTTTCCACTTCCGGGACATCCGCACTCGTTGACATTTTCCTATATTTTTAAACCGCTGCAGTTCCCCATTAGGGGGGGAAAAAAAACAATCGGAAAGGGGTGAGGATAAAGAGGCGGGAAAATTGTTCGGCGTGATATCGATAAAACGGCCGAGTGGCGTATTGCGTTAGGAAAAGACAGTGAAAATGTTATCCGTGCCGCGGCACGTCTCGCACGTACAATCTCAGGGGCGTGTAGATTCCGAAATTACCAGGAGGACATTATCGCCGGTGGCCCGGGTCGGATAGATATATCGACTGGAAATTGATATCGGCCAATATTGGTTTCGACGACAGACTCTGCGAAGCGTACATCGCAACGTAATACGTAGAAAATACATAAGTATACTTACAATCTTAGAAATTAATAGATCGATTTGTTATTTGTAACAGTTCAAGAAGAACCCAATCGGTAAAACCGACCTCTGTCCAGGTAAATTTCATTCTTTTAAATGGCAATCCTTGTTTTTGGTTTTCTATTATTGTGAAGCAAAAGAATAAGCAATTTGAGTTCCGTACGTTTTCTAAGATAAGTGGAATTTACATTTTAACTTGACCACCCTGCGTGTATACATATATAGAACAAGCGTGGTGAAACGAGGAAAAGAATTTCGAGTCACGAGTTTACGGACACGTGGCATCGCATTATTATCGTGGAACCGGCGTTAATTGAAGAGTCCACGCTGGCCTATAAATAGCTATTTGTGTGTGTGGGTGTGTTTTATCGTCCACGAACATATGCATAGGGAGAGAGAAGAGAGAGAGAGAGAGAGAGAGAGAGAGAGAGGGTGGGTGGGAGGGAGAATGCTCTCTCGTGACTGGCTTTTCAAGTGCAGTATGCACTCACGAGATTCACCGTAGCGGATGTATAAAGGCACCTCTTCCCGTGATGACGTCAGCGGTATCACCAGAAACGCCATAAGGACAATTGAAAGTCGATCGCGTGTAGAAGCTAATGGAGTACTAGGTCAAAGGCCACCTACTATCGGTACAGTTTTCAGTGGTTATTCTCCATCCACTCTCTCTCTCTCTCTCTCTCTCTCTCTCTCTCTCTCTCTCATTCATCTATACCTTTGATCATAGATGCGCTCTGTACACACAATTCCTGACCCAAACGACATTCAGTATATATAACCCACGTACAATTAGACAATTACGCTTATTGCCATTTCCAGCCTCTAAACGCGATAGCTATTTAGCCCTTGGACCCAGCTTAATCACTTTCCCGACATTGAGCGTTCTGGGCATACCGTTGAAATTTCGTAACGCGGAATACTTATTACTTCTCGAATTCGAGAAGAAGGAGACAAAGAAACTCGAGATACCAGTGTCAACGTTATTTCACGCTCGATCGGTGACTCGAGACTTCCGTCTTTCGAGCGAGTTCAACGAAAGAGGTGGGAGTTTGATATATATATATATATATATAAGTATTATATGGCACAGGGGTAGAGAGGAGAAACGAGAATGACGATGATTGCTTTCCCGTCAAATGGAAAGCGAATATAGTTTAGAAAGTGCGTCTACCTCCAATATCGTTTGTACGTAGCTAGCGCACGAGAACTGCTGTCTAGGCGATATGTTTATAGTACGTGTACAGGATGTTCCAGATCAACCGTTCAATTTTTGGGTAAGAGATAGCCCGTGAAATTCAGAACAGAAACGTCCTGTTTCATTTTAGCAAACAGCGTACGGATTCTAAATTATAACAATTTTCCTTCAAAGAAGACTCTTAATATTCTGGGCATGATTAAAACGCAGTTTAAATGCCTTCAATTGCCATCTAGTATAGTAAAGTTATACGATAATACCGGGACACCCTGTATACAGACTTATATATATAAGTCCGGTTTTAATCGATCCATTCAGACATACCAAATCTCGAGAAGTAATGAAGTTCGGTTCGGACAAGGTCGTTCATTTTTCAGAGACAGTATGACGACCTCGAATGATTTTGAGAATGTTCGCCAGTGAAGCGAGAATTGCAATAAGTCGATTAAAATGAAATACCTGACTGGTATATTCACGACATATATGTATAGGTATAGGTTGTTATAAGCGTCACTTCACACGTGGCAAGTGGCGGATCGATTGTCCTTGTCTCTCAAGGCAAGACTGGCAAGAGAGTTCTCGCTCTCCCTCTCTCCCTCTCTCTCTCTCTCTCTCTCTCTCTCTCTCTCTCTCGCACGAAGAACTACGAAAAGAGAAGGGGTTGAAATAGAATTTATAGCACACGCCCCTGGCATATTAATAGAACGCGACGCAAGACGGCTTGTCTACTGCCTCCCACTCCACCATCCAACACCCCGCTACTAACTCGCCCGCTAATCCCATTTTCGGCCACGTGAATTACACTCGAGTTACTCGGCGCCCGCGAACAGGCTAATGAGAATTTTACCGGTACGAGTATCGGGTGAGCTGACGCGATTATTCATATAAATTCGGACAATTTTTCGTACGCAAAAAAGTAAAGCTAGAATTTAACAAATTTCGTTTCATTCGAACGAATTTAAGTATTGAATCAGTTCAATTAGGACTTTGTTCAACATTTATTCGTTTGTTTTTTTTTTTTTTTTAATTTTGTTTATTCATTTCACACAAACAAATATGAGCTGAAATTTTTTAACTCGAACGTCCCCTTTCACACGAATTTTAATGAAAAATTGTTTATGAAAATAATGGTGCATCAGACCGGTAATCCGATACATTAAATTCTACTCGAAAGTATTTCGAAAACGTTAATTAGTATCATTTCACCCGCCTACATACACCGACGCCGGAATTACCTTTCATAATTCACTCATTGAATAACATTAATAATTCCAATAACCGAGTTACGAGTTTTTGATAACTCATACTTGCCCATCGGCTATTGTTTACCAATTCACTCGCGGAACGAAAGCATCGATCGCCAGTTTACGCAACCGTGGGGGTCGACCTTCATTTTACATAATTGCGAGAGAAAGAGAGATAGAGAGAGAGAGAGAGAGAGGGCTCTCGTTTCATACGAGCAAACACACGCTACAACTCTTGCGAATTGCAGCAGCGTGTCAGACGTGATATCACCAGGAGGATCACACTTGGACTCCTCTTGGATGTTTTCGTCTTCCTGTAGTACGAATCCCAAGAGAGAGTAAGAACGAAGGAGAGAAAGAGAGAGAGAGAGAGAGAGAGAGAGGGAGAGATCCCGGTAGCTCGTAAAAGACGGTATAAAGATAAGCCGGACGCGCTATGGGGACAAAGTGAAAATAATAGCACCTATATACGAGCCGGAATTCCAGCCGTACGTTCCGCATTATAAAGGCCGTTGACGTTTTGAACTTTTCGACGTGGCCGGGGAGTGAAGTCCCGGGCTCGTCGTGTATTCGCGTACGTGACGCCGAGCCTCTTGACCGATGCGAGCTCTCCTGCTGTTTATCCGCGATGTGTCCGTGGTGGGGGATGAAATGTGTACGCGATGACGTCATCCTCATAACGCATACCGGTCTCGTTGCCTAAACGATTCCCATGGGCCGCGATTGCGTTCAGACTAAATACAGTCGCGAGCTTTCACGTAGATAATTTCGACACGCTCTGTTATGGATACCAATTCATGGGTTGGTGAATGAAGTTTATCGGTTCTCCGAAAATATTCACATCTATCGTACAGACAATGCGAATAACGTGAACTGTCCTCTACTATTATCTACGAATTACGTAAAAATAAGCTATTTCGTACAAATTTTGAAGGGTTTTAGTATTCCGGCCACCTCATTTTCTTTACAAGTACAAGAATTGCTGTAATGAATTTCTTATCGATTGAGTAGAATAGGGATTAAATTACAATAGCGAAGAATCAAAAGTATTTTCGAGTATCTTATCGTGTCAAAATAATTTTGAGCGCTAGCGTATGAATTATGCATTAGCGAATTACAATTTATCAGCAAAACGTTGACGATATTTTACGTATTCATTTTTTTCTTCTGAACGAGTGGGAAAGAGAGCACATAGCGAATTCAGCCATGAATATCAAAAGCGACACAACACTTCGTGTATTTCGGTCGCCGACTCGCAGATAGCATAAAGAGGAGGACGAGGAAACGGTCGCGGTGGCAAAGGATAAGGAAGTGGGCTGGGGGAGGTTTCTCTCTCTCTCCCTCTCTCTCTCTCTCTCTACCTCCCACTCTCTTTCTCTTTCACTTTCTCTCCCTCTCTCTCTCCCCCCGGAAACGACGTCTGCGAATGTTCGCGTGCTGCACGGGTATTAAGGAAGTGTCTCGTGGGAGCACCACCACCCCCTTGTACATACGCGGAGAACGTTTCGAGGCGCTCATCTACGTGCGCGTTCCCGTCTCGCTCTCGCATTAACTTCGCCTTCTCTCTCTCTCTCTCTCTCTCTCTCTCTCTCTTGTTGCCTCCGAAATCCCGAAACAATAACGGCCCGGGTGCGATAACAATAACGATCTGGCGCGCGTTAATTGAGCATCCGAATCAACCGAGCGACGCTTACAAACATCCGATTTTGCGAAATTCTCTCGCTCGGTAATTAGGATCTGATGATTTTTATCGTGGCTTTCTTTTTTAATGAACTTCCTTTCAAGTTTATGGATTTTTTTACAAGACTTTTCGGACAAGCAAATTTCATGCTGCATCATTTATTTTCAGAGTAAAAAATAAAAATTTGTAGAGTGTACTCAAAATTTATGTATTTGCAACTGTTGAAATAAATATTTGAACTACTTTTAAAAAAAAAATGAAAACAGAAAATTGTTGTTAATATCGCTTTTTTTCAATGATTGCAGATTTCAGAATGTCAAGATTTAGCTCTGTATCAATTACAGGAACACCCTGTATAGGTCGATTATAACGTTTCGCGTGAGGGAGCAGCGCGTCGTCTGTCATCGCGAGGGCACATAAATTACTCGTGCATAAGCTGGAGAAAGAGACGTACTCGCGCGAGTTTGGCGGTGTGGGGGCGTTCGTCGAGTTTTGACTAGCCGCAAAACGGGCCCCTTGAAATAGATACAACCAGGAAGGGGTAAAATTGACTGGCGGGAACCGACCGCGAAACGCGCTGGCACACGGATTTCGGTTCTCCTCGCGTCACGGAATACGAGAACTCGTATTTCAAAAGATCATTAACTGACTAAACAACGGATTCGTTAGTCACGATAATAGCCATTCTAATGGTTTTGTATCATCAAAGTGTTTTCAGTCGATCATATATATTGTGTTAATATTGTAAATATCTAAATATTTATACAAACCTCTTTCGATTCCTAAACCATACGCACAGACGTTAAAACGATGGCTGGTTCATTTGCTGTAACGCCATAGGTTGTATCGATCGGCTTTCTACCGAAGAAGTGCCAGGTTTGGATAAGCGAGAAGTTGTTAGTGACTTCGGTGTGGTATTACGAAGGGTGGTTATTGGTGAGACAGAGAGAGAAAGAGAGAGAAAGTGGAAAAGATAGATATAGAATGCAACGGCGTGAGGGGGGGAAAGGGGTTAAATCCCAGTCACTTATCGCCCGAGCGGCGAATAACGAACGCACAAGCTTGTAATTGCGCGCAGCGATAAACGCACCGATTGCAATTCCACAGACATTTACTGCAATACTCGTGCGAGTAATGGGATGTGTACATACCTATACATATATATATATATATATATGTATATATGTATATATATAACGTCGATCGCGCTAGTCGCGATTTCGTGCGTTCCCGAACAGCTACATAGAAATATTATTCTAGCTGTTGGTCGTAACAAGAAATTGCTGTTCTATCAACATTTACTGCAATTCTTGCGGAAATACATCTATTCAATTTATCTATTTTCTGGGAATGAATCAGTGGAAGTTAAATTTTTACACCAATTGATGATTTAACGAACAATATATATGCATAGTTTATTTTATTTCCGAACTACAGAATGTTTCCACTTATTCAGTCTTCAGGAGCGAGCACACACAGAGAAAAAGAAGAATCGTGAATGAAGGCTGGGGGAAAAAATGAAAACGTACAGCTGACCCGTTAGTGTCGTTAGTGTCGGTTAACGATATTGCTCTGGCCTCCGTTTCGGCTATACTTGAGATTTATAGGCGAGAGGCGCAGACCGAGAGGGGCTGGCAAAAGGGTGAGGCAAACGAGACCGCGGTACGCGATGCACGACGGTGTATATACGGTGGTTCTTCGTTAATTGTCACCGCGACTAATGTCGTAACACACGCTTGCGGGTTTTAGCACGAAGACTAACGGTAATTACGAGACTGGTTATGGTAACGAGCGCTAGCCGTCATTTTGTGTGTTTCCGTATATCAAATAGTAAAAATTTCGTACACCTTTTACGGGCAGGGTGTCTCTAGCAATGAACACCCCCCCAAAGGATGGACGAATGAAGAAACTGTACCGAGTTTCGTGTCGAAAACATAAAACCCTTGAGGGGTGAAGAGTTTATTATTTTAAACCGACTTATTGGTCGCATGTGGATTGCACGTAATTCATTATGGGTGACCAAAGACTAAATTGAAATTTGTCAATCTACTGGTTGGTGTTTAGTCCGGTCAGCCTACGGAAATACATGAAAATTTTGGAGAATGGCAAACAAGGACATTTTTCGATGCAGCTCGACGAGCTGAATCGATTTTTCAAATAAAATTTTTGAAAAAAATTTTGAATTTTTTTTTTTGTTTTTTCAAAAACAAGGAAAAATGGCCTACTTTGACGGTTTTTTGAAGATTTGGCTGTCTTCCACCACTTTTATTTTTACGAAAATTACATATTTTATAGATTTTTCGACGAGAAATCGATTGAGATAGGTTAATTTTTTGCACTCTCTTAACAAATGGTATAAAAATCGATTTAAAATGTTTAAATCGATATTGCGAAAAACTGAAAAATTGCAGGCAGAATATGATGAGCTCATAACAAAGCTCAGTTCATTCTTTTAATGTTTAAAAAAAATTCGTTCAAAATTTATATGTCAGCGCGCGCGTGATTTGCACTGTGCGCTAGACGCGCGCGCGCGCAATTTTCTAATCGCTTCTCACGACCATAATATTACGAATAAAAACAACTTATTATAGGTCGTTTTATTCGTCTCGCCGAGATCTACAATTCTTTGATAACGCCATAAATGTATCTTTTATGGTTTTCGAAAAAATTGCAAAACACTATTTTTTGCAACTTTAACGTCAATTCTGACTGAGACCCCGGCGAAATTTCGAAGAATTTTATTTTAAAAATCGATTCAGCTCGTCGAGCTGCATCGAAAAATGTCCTTGTTTGCCATTCTCCAAAATTTTCATGTATTTCCGTAGGCTGACTGGACTATGTTCATCTATTGGGATAGTTTACCCTATGCATGGTCAATTCTTTTGCTTTTTTTATCCGCTAGCGTCGTTACATTCGCGGAGATTAAATAGAATGAAGTGTTTATCGTCTTCGTTGATACCCCTCTTTCTCTCTCTTTCTCTCTCTTTCTCGCTCTCTCGTTCACTTCGTATCATTTTTATTTTGTTTCCGGCGAGTTCTTTGAATCCGGAAACTCGGTAGTTGTCGCTTCGGGGATTATCACCTTCCCTCGGCCTATTCCATTCTTTCATAGCTCATCCTCCCCACTCGCCCCTTCCCTCTGCCGTCTTTCGTTGGAGCGAGTCCGGGTTTTCACTTGCTCGCTCATCCGGCTCGCATTCTGCCAGGATTAAGGCTGACGGCATTCCCGGGTTTAATAAGTGTCGCCCGAATGACGTGAATTAGTCCAATATGTCTGACTATCTCTCTCTTTCTCTCCCTTCCCCTCCCCGTACCCCTTTTACTCGTTCCTTTTAGCTAGCAACAATTCAGCCAGCCGCTGCATCGCGTAATTAAAATTACTTCGCGCATCATACTTTACGTCCTCGGGGACAGTGTTGAACTGGGAGTAAGACGAAGAGGGTGTAATTTGAAGACCAAAAGGGGGTGGCTCCGAGAAAATCGTTGGCTGATGAGGATAGAGGGCTGAATTTTATCGGCGAATCTCGCGGAACGATATTGGTACCGCTTAATTTCGACTCTTTTCCTCCACCAGTCTCAACCCCTTTTCCGCTATCTCGGAGTCTATATGGGTGTATTATACCCCGAGTGAAATTTCGTTCCGTATTAAAGGATTCTACTGTCGGTGGGAGTTCGAGTGCCAAGAATCTTTGGGAGAAAAAATTGTCGGTACGATTGGAATATTCTAGCGGAGCCACTCTAAAACTGAACGAGTGCGCTTATAGGTGTACTGAATCAGTGGAATTAACTGTTTAAACTATAAATTTATTCCAGAAAAATCCGATAGGATCTTCGGATGGAGATAAGAGAGAACCGTCTGAAAATTTTGATCGAAATTGAATTTTTATTTTGATCCGAAAACCACAGACAACTCACCCGATGTAATAAAGCGACACAAATTTCATTTATACCGAAATTTCCATCGATTCGTTTCAAACGCTCTCGCCATTTACCAACGCGAATTCGTAATTTCTCGCAGAACAAATAACGCTTTGGGCGGGTTTCCTCTGGCAAGACTCCACTTTAATGCGAATACGTATATATACGTCGCGTGGAGAGTGACCCCATTTTTTACTTCTCTCACTGCTCTAATTCTAATTACATTGCACTGGTCTCAATAGAGCACCCGTTTGTAAACCATTTAACCTGTGACCTTTGACGACTGCGAGGAAAAATTTTTTCTCTCTGGCGAGGAAATTTTTTCTCCTTTTCCCGAGACGTTTTGAATAAAAATCCGTAGGGAGAGTGAAGTGAGCGAGAGCGCGAGAGAGAGAGAGAGAGAGAGAAAAAGTCGATGGCGGAACAGACTCGGCTGAGCCGCACGAGCGGAAAAGTCGCTTCGTTTGGCGTGGATGAGGCACGGGTGGAAAAAGAACGCGAGTGTATACGAGAGGAAGAGAGAGAGAGAGAGAGAGAGAGAGAGACAGTGTAAGTGAGAGAAAAAAAGAAATTGCTGATGGAGCGAAAAAGACCGTATAGCTGGATTATTACGTAGCGACGATAGCGGACATTTATAGTCGGAAGGGAGCGAGAGAGAGAGAGAGAGAGAGAGAGAGAGAGCAAAAAAGACGAAAGATATAGTTTCCTCTCGGAAGCTAGATCGTGTATTCTCTTTTTCTATACCGTAGCTCAGAGCCGAGGGGGGGGGGGGGGATTTCTGTCCTCACCTTGATCGAGGATTCACTTGGCTCGCTGCATTGTAGGATCTGAAACAGAGAGAATGATTTTAATGAGATTTTTCGACGAACAAGAATATTTGATACATTTACATTTTATATATTTTTACACGATATGTATATAATGAGCAAGCTCCGAGAATTGCATTATCCTCGACCGAAGAAACAAAATTAGAAAACCATATCAAGATAGTTATTACGATTCATCGAACTCGCCAATTTAAATATAACACTCTCCTCTTTTGCATACACAACGAGCCCGTTTTATTTTTAATTCCGCAACGTCGTGACGACGTACGCGAACTCCCTCTTTCTGTACTTTGAACTCGGCATACAAAACACGGCTTGGCCACGCGCGAATTGCAAAAGCATAGCCACGTGCTCGCTCCGAAATGCGATTCCGAGGTTCATTAGCCAGCGAGTATAATGAAAAAAAAAAACAAAAAAAAAGAAGAAGAAGGCGGGAGAGCCAAGGGCCGTTGATCGAGGATCGAGGTGGGGGAGTGCGAAAGAGAGCGAGAAATACAATCGAGACGCGAATTCCAGAGACGAACACGTGAATTTGGTCTCGAGTGCTCCGATATCGCGAAATTCCGCACTGACGCGTGTCCCATTCCTATATATATTGCGGTATTTTCGCTGTCTTTCGCTTTTTAGAGCTCGCGCGTGAATATCGAACCGGTACCGAATCAGCAAGTCGAATTCCTCGCCCCTAGAATATATTCACGCAATGTCTGTTATTTTCCGTCGCCTCTTTTTACTCGAATTACGCTATTCAGGACCCTCGTGACGAGCCCCCTTCCGTATACTCGCTCGTGGAAAAGCCAGGAGAGAACAATCCGAAATCGCCTTTGGCGGGTCACGTTTGATCGATTAAAGCTGCTGCGTGTGCACAGCGGGCTTGTGTGCAGTTGCACATTTCTTGGGAATGCATCGAGACGACTTAATTGAAAATTCAGCTGCGTGGTGGAGGAACGAGTAAAAGAATAATAAACGAGAACAAGTCCAAGTCCTGCTGAACTAATTAAGATTTTATAATTATAGAAAACCATTGTGATATATATTTGATTAAAAAAAACGTAATCATAAAACTCTCCTCTCGATGCATTTTGCAACGCTTCGAAATACGCATAGTTCCCCTCTCTCTCTCTCTCTCTCTTTTATTTTTCAATTAGAGCTAACGAAATTTTCAAATCCAGTTCTGAAATTTCGTCACCAGTGCGCGTATCTGTCATCCAATCGGGGCATACACCCGTCGAATAATTAAGAAAATCCTCTATACGAGTGGAGATAAAAAATAAACAGAGTCGTCTCTGCTTAGGAATCGCGGTTGAAACCGCGCCAGGGGTAAATACGCTCGAGCTCGTAAACACGCTCGTTGATGACGAGAGAAAACGAGGAATGGGGAAGGAGGATGAGAGGACGGAAACGATACGAGCGGCTCTCATTGCGAAAGGGAGAGAGAGAGAGAGAGAGAGAGAGAGAGAACGAAACGGGGAGAGATCCGGCTAAATCTTCGAAATTGGCTCGCGTGGTCAAACGGGATAGCCCGCGAGCGGCCGCTCTTGTGGTACAAGCGGCGAATAACAATGAAGGTACGATCGTAACGAAATTACGGCTCCGAATTCTACTCTACTCTCGTTTTGTATTGTTTCGCCAGGAACAAACACACGGACACACGCATACGCCCACGCGAGGAATTCAGCTTTTCCTCCAACCTGTATGAATTTTTCTTTTTCTCTCTCTTTCTCTTTCCCTTTCCTCGTTTCGTGAACACCGACGAGAGGTGCTAATGAACCCATCCTCGTGAGTCACGTTTTGCGAAAGAATATAACTCGAGTAATGGAGAGGCCTCGTCCGATGGTGTTCGAACTGCCGAGTTCGCACTGTCGACGAATCGTTTTCTCTCTCTCTCTCTCTCTCTCTCTCTCTCACTGGAGCTAGTACTAGGTACACGTTTAATACCAGGACACGTGTCCCGGGCTCGAGAGTTTTCGACGAGGGCATCGCTCGTGTACGACCTCGTTCAAGGTGGCAATTGGATTTGTACTGCGACTAGTTCGTAGAGATTCGCTTAATTCTGTACAGGAACGGTAATTTTCATCCTGTTGTTAACGGTTTAGGATAAATTTGAGTTTGTATTTATTTTCAACTGTGTTCCATTTTCTGTACGCACTTGTAATTATCAAAAACTTATTACTAAATTTCCATGCTCAAAAATCAGTTTTGTAAATAAAAAATGAGATCAAAGTTAACATCGTAATGTCCGCAGAAATTTTTACGTCGGGAAATAAAAATCTCCCTCAATGAAAAATTATTAAAAAACCTTTTCTTTAGGCATCCTAAGTATAACCCCTTAATCGATTAATTCGATTTGATAACACTACAATGAACGAAGGGCGTGCGAGCAATCGGTATGAAAAATAATCACTCCGGCTCGGTACGAATTAAAAGTTCCTTAGGCCCGGGTGTTCGCATCGATCTCGAAACTCATAGGGCTATATTACCACCCGTGGTACTGTTTGCGATTAATCAACGCACATCTCGAATCCGCGCTCACCGATAATTAGAGGTACCGCGATCGGCGGGCAATTAATACGCCTCTTAACCGCGATCGAGCGATCGATCACTCCGAATAACGCGGATTCGGTCGCGAACCAACGAGAGGACGATACCCAAGACGCATTCCGCGATGCCGCGGCGAGCACGTGCCTTGAATTTCGCTGATACTCGTAAAACGATCGAGCACGGTAAAAATATGTAATGTGTTGAAAAAATCAGTTTGTCAAAACTTTTACTTCGACTACTTTCGATCGTTGTTGATTCCGTTGTTCCGTCAAAAGACGTTAATTTTAACATAACTTTATGTTGACGACGCATAAATCTTTTATGACAAACTAAATTATGTTACATTTAAGTTATTTTTGTTACCTGTTCCGCTGCGAATAAAGGAGCTCCATTTCCCTTTCGTACACGTGCGGTTCGTTTTTGAAAAATCTCTTAGACCGTCGAGGCAAATTGGAACGGTACATTTTCTTCTTTCATTTTTCGGTGGAGTACCGTAAGAAATTAGTACGTCGAGAAAGAGGAAGATCAATAAGGGCGTCGAAAATGAAAATTGCGCCGGAAGTGAGAGTACGTGTTCGTGGAACGTGATAATTCTCGTTAAAAGCGAGATTCCCAATGAGGATATACCCCGAGAATCCGCAGCGATAACTGTATAAATTTCGTTTCGTACGTCCGAAAAATCCGAGGGGCAGAAATCTGATTCCGGGTTAACGATGCCGATGTTGAGAAGTAAAAAGAAGGTTAGCGTATAGCGTACGCGATCATGAATGCCAATGCCGAGGATGCTCCCTATCTCTCTCTCTCTCTCTCTCTCTCTCTCTCTTTCTCTCTCTCTTGTACGTACGAGAAAATAAGTGGTGTGCTCGCGAATCAAGAGCGATGACCTATTCGAAGAGGAAGGGGTCCGTCTCGTGGACTTCTTCAGGAGCGTAACTCGAATGAGCAAAAGAGAGCACCTAATGGCAGTGTGAGTACCGCGTCACGGGGGTAACTGGTTTCTCTCTCTCTCTCTCTTTCTCTCTCTTTCTCTCTCCCTCTCGCTCTCCTCCTTTCTTACTCTCTCATTCTGACGCTCGCACTTGGTGCTCGAAGCAGTTACCGATACGACGTCGGGGATAGTTTTTTCCATTTTTATCGGAAGAAAAGAGCGGTTCCAGCCCAGGCGTAATGGAGTCCAGGCACGTATCCGTCGTGCACACGCCAGCAGAGCCCGCGGCTTTTCTAGCCCAGCCAGTTTCCACCCTCATCTATCTCTCTCTCTCTCTGTCTGTCTCTCTCTCTCTCTCTCCCTCTATCTCTCTCTTCTCTCTTGCTCTCTCGTTCGTCCTGCTTCCATTCTCGAGAACTCACCCCCTGAGGACACGTCGTGGTCCGCCACCTAGTCATCCACCTCCGCAACTTGACGGAGGTTAGATCGGCACCGAATTACACGTACGTAATATGCCACGCAGTGTATGTACTGGGTGTGCAATTTTCACTAATTTAGCCAAATTTATTTGTATCAATTCTTCGTGAAATGCAAATTTTTCTTTTAACTTTATTAATTTTGTTTTTATAAATAAAGTTATTGAATTTATATTTTCATGTAATTTTGATAATGAAACGATAATGATGCAAGATATTTAAACTATGACCTTATCACCCTAATATTAATATTAATGCAAATCGTGTCGGCACCAATTAAAATATAAGATGTTCACAACGATCAGGAGTATTAGTAATTTTAAATAATCCAACTTGTAACATCGATACAGATTTTTAGATTTGATCGCATCGAGACACCCTATATGCAAGATCCTTCGAGATATTTCTCGATACACTCGAATCGAGTGTGGAGTCAGCCAAGTTTTCGCAGGAGGTATGAAGAGACGACTTTTGCCAACACGTTAAGTGCATATTCGAACGAATCGACGAGCTCTGGTCTGTCGTTTTACGTGCCCCGGCATAATTCGCGATGTGAATACGTATGGATCTCCCGGAGACTCGCGGAGTCGAACGGGGATTTTATTCGGTAAATACGAATAAATATTTATGGACTCGGTATTTAATCAAATTTCCTTTTTAAGTAGAACGAAATCAAAATCTCAATTCGACGATAAAAATTTCAAATACAATTTCAGCTTTTAGTTTTCGTTTTTTGACTTCGTGAAATTATGCATTGACAGTTTGATAAATATCGCTTTAACAGTTCAATGAAATAAACGTCGAGTCCAGCAAAATCGAAATCTGAACTAAGATATGTAATCACTGAATCGTTCTTTGAACTCTCCATTCATGCCGCAAGAAAAAGATGCTGTAACGTAATTTTACAATGATAATAATTATACGCATAAAAGAAGCATCGTGCGCGCGTGGCGCGAGATAAAACGACCAATCAAAACCGTCTATGCTACTACCAAATGACTCGGCAGACTCTTTTCTCCGTCGTTCACGTCGACGAGAACGAAAAATGTACTCGGTTATCATAATTGCTATGATCTTCACGACCGAGGCTCGTTTTTTTTCCCCCGAATATAACCATTTAGTTCTACTTTTTTCTCGGAATCGTTAAATCAACAACCGTTAAGTTGATAAAAATTCCATCGGGGCTCTCGAAGCGAGCGAGAGAGAGAGAGAGAGAGAGAGAGAGAACCGGAAATTCCATTCTGGCTCAGGAAGTGCATTTAAAACGTATTCAACTCAGCCCAGGCCAATCGACCGCATGAAATCTCGATTTGTTCTAATAAACGGCGGCCAATAAATTCGCGGTCGCTTTTCGCGAAACGCATATCGTTCCGCGGTGATCTATTCGTCGTTTAAAAACATCCCTCTTCGTGAAACGCTCGTTATCGTTCTCGAGGTTCAATAGAGAGAAAGAGAAAGAGGGACATGCATCTTCCATGGGACCCTCGAATCGAGATAAATCTTTCAATGCGATTTTTCGGCGCGAATCCCATCGCAACGGGGATTATTAAAAAGTCGGAATTTATTTCGGATATAACTGACTCGGCAACAACTTTTCAACCCTCTCGTTGGGACAATATTTGTCTTGCTATTTAGCCCATGCCGGGGTGTTCTCGGTAGAAATATTTTTCACGTTGATCTCACACACCCGGTATATATATTTTTATATGTGAATTACTCTACAACTCGCAAAAGTGTTCACGTCGCGCGCGTCTTTGTAAACAAACCAGAAGCGTACGAATTGAAAGCGCATCAAAAAGCTCTCGCTTTGCTCCCGGGAATTTCTTCAATTCGATCTCCCCTCTCCGCCTCGTACGTACACGCGACTGAAAGTTTTACAACTCAATTTCGAGCTCGCGACGAAATTACGAATTGCGTAGCGCGAGTTCGCGCCCTCCCGAGATGAGTCAATCCTTCCCGAAGCAAAAATTCAAAGCAAAAAAATTCGCTAAAAAAAGGCACCGATTCATTGCGGGTTTTCGCGCTGCGCAATTTTTTAACGAAGCGCGCTATTTGCCGCCGATAAAATGCGCAAAAACCCGTGCACACCCGAATGGATTTTTTTCTCGCCGAAAACACACGAGAGAGCGCGTGAGCAAACGTTCGAGAGAACGTGTAAAGAGTGCAGCGTGTGCTCACGCCTCACCCCCTTCTCCTCCCCTCACCCTCCTCGAGCTTTTTTTCCATCCGTCGCGCGCCAAATTGTCCGGGTTTGTATCCGACGGGCGATTCGCGCTTCGTGCAAAAAAAAACGGAGAAATAAAGCGCCCAAGCCGATGACGGGAAAACACGCGAAAAAAAAGGAAAAACAGACGAGATAAAAAAAAATGGAGAGTTTTTAAGGTATCGAGTGAATGTTTATGGGTTTTTGGGATTAATTCGAGAGGCTTATCTCATCTCTGGGAACGGATGACTGAATTTTGTTCGATGTTTCGATTTATCGATGCACAGAAAAAAAGTTGGCACCATGAACTAAAATTTGTCTGTGTGAGAATTCGTTAAATAAAATTTGTCAGTGTCAAAAAAATTTTTCGTGCCGTATACGGATAGAAAGTTTATTGAACTGAAAATTTTCTAAATTTTTTGAATAATTATCGATCTCTTTTCTCGTTTCGACCTCGACCTAGGGTGTTATCGGAAATATCGATTTTCATAATCGTTATTTACTGTTTCAAAGTTGCAGCTCGTAATCCTAGCGGAAGAGAAAGAGAGAGATTTGAAATCCGAGATAAGTCGGATGCCATTTTGTACTTTAAGCGTCTCTGTAGTGGAAGTTGACTCGAGACATCATCGCTAGAAGATCAGAGTCCGTCGATCCTTAATCTCTTTGAACGAGAAAGAGAAGGAAAAGAATGAATGATCTTGATTTAGCTGCTTCAGCTATTTTAATGCCTACGTATTTCGACTTATCATGTTTTGTCATATGAATAACCACTATAATTTATAACAAATTTTAAGAGACGATACTCATTCGCGGATAATTCTAGAAATTATAATATTTTTTGTTACAGCTTCTTTTTTAGCACAAAAGTCTGGCCTTTCGTTCAATAAAAGAGAGTGAGTGACCGACGTCGTATCGCGATCCGACTTTTCCTCCCTCCCAAACTCCCACTTCATGTGCTTCCTCCGCTCGTTGTTCGGTGATTCATCGGACGTTTCGGGACGTTCCAACTCGATTGGATCGATTGTGTGTACAAACGTACCGGGAGAGGCTCAGAAACGTGAAACACGCGCACTCTACAAGATAGAGCGAGCGAGAGAGCGAGAGCGTTCGAGTTGAAAGTGGACGCGTCCAGGGGAGTACATCCGTAACAGTCGATAATACACTAATGGCGAACGATATAAAGTTTGAGAAATATATTTTATAGACAAAAGTTTTGCATAAAGTATCGATATAAAAAAATTACTAATTCTAATTATTGTTCTTTAATAAAAAAATTTATTTTGGTAAAAGTATTCGATTCTCTCTCAACTTTGTACAACTAAAGCGAGTAGGATATGCGAGTGCGTCAACCGAACAGCTCGATATGGCTTTATAGCTACCCGACGTTAACCCAGGTAATCCCTAATTGCGTCGCTTCCTTCGCTGATTTATCAGGATATATCTTCCCAGTTATTTTATCTACCCGAGACTTAATTATTCCACCGAATTAATTTCTTCGCCCTCTCGAATTGAATAATCAGAATTGATGTAAATGCTTCTAAAAAAACAATCGAAAAATATCAAGTATAATATCAAGGACAGAATTTGCGAATTTGATATCGTTGATTAAAATCTCCATTAATAACTCGAAGCAATAAAAGGAGAATTTCGAACGAGCGGATTAAAAACCGCAGGGGTTTGTTTCGGGCCGTTAAAAAAACAATCACGCGTCGTAAGACGGGTGTTAACATCAGCCCGTCAGATGGACGGGCGATATTGTTTTTCCTTTCCACCCTTCGACGAGGGAATATCTTCGGTGGGTGGTGACCAACTGTACATCCCCGGCAAGTGACGGGAGGGAGAGAGGGAGAGAGAGAAAGAGGGGAAGGGGGATGAGAAAAAAGGCGCTCGAGAAAGTTTTTAAAGCGACGAGGAGCTGTCGAAGTAGGAGCCAGCCGCGAAGTGCCAAGAGAGTAAAAGAAGTGACGAAAAGTGGTAAAAAGGGGTGGGGTCGAGAGTTGAGGTGAGCAAGAGGGGGTGGCTGATACGTGCGCGACATCGCGAAGCTCGTTATAATGCTCCACGGGACACCTCTTTATCTCTTATTGCCTCGAGAATCCCCCCCCCCCTCAAGTTCTAAAAGGGGAGGGCGAGGATCTAGCTACGTATTTCTCGCTAGCGATAAAAATTTGAATTTTAACGATATCGGAACACCGCACCACACGCCGCTCCACTCGGAAATCCGATTCGGATTAAAGCCCGTATTATCCGTCGAACGAGATCGGCCATTGTGGTTATTCCACTGCCAGATTCCAATTTTTTTATACACTTCTAGAAATTTTTTTCCAGGGGGTCGTGAAATTTTTTTCTCGTCGAGTAAAATTTCGAGAAAACGACGGAGTTTATTGGGTGCCAACTATTATCCGAGTTACTTTCGGGACGATAAAAATAAAAATTCTGGCCGAGTTCCTAGAGCCAGCGGGCGCTATAACAACCCCCGCTTTACTGCTGGTTCCGTTTAATTGAACGCTCCGCGTGGCCCGGCTCGGCTTCGTTTCGATTAACGGCGAGGAACCACGAGCTTTAATCGGAATTACGGAGCGACGACCGCCGGACGACTGACCCGATCGTGTCTCATTCTCTTTTTTTCTCTCCTCTCTTTTCACTGGCTTTTTTCATACCCTCTGGAAACAAGCTTTCCCCAATTGCAGGGAACAAACAATTGAGGATTAAATTAATTAAATCAAAGAAAATTACGACAGTTTTCATTTCAGCGTATGTAATTCTCATTCTAATATAAGTTGAGTCCGACTCGGCAGTGAAATAGTTGGAACCTGGCACCGCAACCTTAATTTCATCGGTAAACAGTTTGATTCAACAAAATATTCATTTTCACGTCACTTAAGCTCACGTAACATCGTTTTATTTCCTCATAGTGTTTACATTTGGTCGTAATCCGCGATATTTTTCATTCCCGCCTCGTTTAACGCGTCCCCCTGACATATTTATTCAACTACAAGAGGTGTAATGTTATAAATGAACATCATAAATAATAACCAATGAGGGGCAAGTAGAAGATCGGGTCCAAGGTCTCGCGAAAACTCGTCTACACACGACGATGGAGGTTTGTTGCCCTATTTGTCGAGGGCCTGGTAAGGGCGTACGAAGAAGACGGAGGGCTTCGCTCGACCCGGGAGGGACGAGGTGGGGAAGGTGGAAGGTGGAAAGGTGGTGGGGTGGATGAAACGTACGGCTGCGCGCGCAACATGGCGGGAACGCAATAAAGGGCCAACGACGTGAAACTGCTCTTGCTCTCACTCCTCCCTCTCTCTCTCTCTCTCTCTCTCTCTCTCTCATTCCCTTTCTGTCTGCCTCACTGTCTCTCTTTCTCTTTGCCACGAGAAATAAAATTGTGTGGCAGAGTTGAGAGTTTTAAAAGATTATTGGACGAACGAGTTGAAAATAATGTAGCTAGATTGTAAGAATATTGTATTTTGTAACTGTAGTTATTAACTGTGAATACTCTTCGTTTCAATTAAAAAAAAAAATTGTTACTCAATTCTTTCCCCTCAAATCAAAATTACGATTCTCGTTTTGAATTTCTGAAAATCACGAGTGTTTTTTTCTTTTACGGTTACGATTTCGGTGTACTTCTATACGCACTTTCGTTCGCCATGTACGTATACCTACACCCCCTCGTAAAATCATCAATTGCTTCCTGGAAAACTATTTGCGCTCAGGTCAGTCAGGAGATACGGGTAATCGATATCCGACAGTTGGCTTCGCGAAGTGCCGAGCCCAGTTGGTATCTTCTGTCTCGCTCGCGCGTTTCTCATGCACTTGACGTCTCGAAATATTCATCGAAAGACCCTCGAACTCTCATCTTCGATACGTTTTGTGCGCTATCCTTGCTAATACGGTTTGTAACAGTGGAAGAAATATTCCATTCTCTCATATTGTTTTGACATTCAGAATGATTATCCAGGTCCGGACGATCTTCAAATGATCTGTCAATAGAGCGAATTCAAAAGCGGAGGTCTGAAGCTTCTCTGGTCTTAACAAGCAAATAAAACCAAATCGAGAACGCGACGTTTGAGGAACCGAATAGAGTATCTCCGCGTAACGATCGACGACTTTCGAGTTTGCTTGGCCACGGGTCGCTTTTCTTAAGAAATTTCATTCGAAACAATTTTCCAGAAGACTTTATCGTGAAATTTATAATTGGAATCAGAAATAAAATTTATTTTGCTATAAAGATGCTTAAATAATTTGTGAAAGAAGAAAACTTAATTTTAATAAAAAAGGTGAGTACGGAGTATATATTTGGGTTTTCGCAGTGTGGAATTTCTGCGGCACGAAAGGAGTAGTGAGAGCAAGAAAGAGAAGAGAGAGAGAGAGGGAGAGAGACAGCGCGGAAGAAGAGGAGGGGGTAGACCCCCGTGAGCGTCCGCGAGGTATTTGAACCTGTCGGCGTCCCTTCGGTCGCCGTCTGTCCGCTCAGCGTCCCCCTTCGCTTCTCCAGCGCGAGCAAGAAGGAAGGAGGAGAGCGAGAGGGAGAGAGAACTCGCTGAATTGCCAGACCAAACTCCCCCACTCCGTCTCTCATTTCATTCTCCTCAAATTTTCCCGCCTCGTTGTCTAACTGCTCCTCTCTCGTCGTCCCTTCGGATCTCAAGAGCGAAAATTTGCGAGTCGAAATTTTAATTCTCAATATATATTCATTTCGGAAATGATCAAAAAATTCCCTCGCAAACAATAGTGGAAAAGCAAGTAGACCAGCGGGCGAGACTTGTTATTTTCGAGTAGGTTTTAAAATCGTTAAAAATAGGTTTTAAAACCGCCGTGAACGAGCGAGGCGCAGTTGAATCTCATTTTTATTGCGCCGGAATCGCTGGATTAAGTCATCAAGCTTCTACCGAAATGCAAAGCACGACGCGGTCTCTTCATTCTACACGAATGAGAGGCAGACGAAAAGAGAGAGAGAGAGAGAGAGAGAGAGAGAGAGAAAGAGAGCGAGAGCGTTACGGTATCCCGAGCGGCAAAAATTCTGTTTCGCAATTTAAATTGCGCCGCTGTTGTATCGCCGTATATACGCCGTGCGCGCTTCCTTTCTTCCATCGCATACCTTTCGCTCCCCCTACCCCTTCCCCCCACTCCTCGGACTGGTACCCGTCTTTTTCGCGCTCTTTTTCACGCCGTTCTTCATTTTGCGCATATTCGCGTCTCCCTCCCACCCGGCGCGCCCGCTTTTTCCAAATCGAAGTACGTTGGAGAGGAAGTGGGAGGTGGAGGAACGAAGAGGGAAAGAGAGAGAGAGAGAGAGAGACGAAGCACCGGTATAGGGCCTTGCGCTTCTTTTTTATTTTCTCTCTCTCTCTCTCTCTCTCGCTCCTTCTTGCGCTCCGGTGTCCGTTTATCGCGGTCCCGCTTCCACCCCTTCCTCGTCTGCGTTGTCGACCTCGGGTAGGGACTTGGCGGGAAACCAGACACGTGATTCTCATGGCGTCCATTCTTCGAACAAAGGACTCTCATCAGCGAGCGGCGCACCAGCTCCCACCAATGAGAACGTCGTAGTACTACCGCTGTACGCGCGCACTTTTTATGCAACTTCGCAGTATTTTCATCCCTACGCGGATCGATAGAGATAATAAACGTTGGGAGTGTTGTAACGAGTGTAGAACGAGGAATGGCTGGCTTGCGCATATTCCGGCAAATTTTACTACGAGTTAAAGGGCCCAACTCAACTTTCGAGACCTTTTAAAAATAAAACGATACAAAATATAGAATATTACCGTAAACCATACGATATTGAAATTAAAACACGAATTAATTTAACAAATGGATATCAACTCGATGTTGTGCATTCAGGATATTAAGACAAATAGAGCCATAATATCGTTTATTAGACAGTCTAAGATTACCATTTAATTATTGTTAGCCAAAGCGTGTTCTCGGGAGTTATTTATGTTATATATGTACATATGTATTATGGATTTAAATTGTAATTGGACACGTCCACAGGGTGGCCAATAGGTTCCAATGGGAGCATAAAAGGCGTAATAAAGAAAAAAAAATTAATTTAACAATTAAAAATATTCTTTTGAATTTCAATAAATATCCTTAACTCTTATTTTGGATTACGTTATCTCGATAGAATAATTAAAATGGATTTGTGAGAAAATACAATCGGCTGTGAGAGAAATATGCGCAGAATGTCGGAGCGAGGATCGTCGATCGCGGTCGATGCGCAGAGCAAAACGCGCCGAGGAGATTTACAATGCGTCGGTGAAGTTTTTTTAAGGGCCTCGGTGTATCTCGCTTTGGCTGGAAACCGAGCACATGGTTCTCACGTCCACTCGCTAACAAAGAACTCTCGTAGTACTACGTACAGGACTGAAGTCTAAACCTCATTTGATGCAAAATTAAGAACGAAAAACGATTGATTTTCATAATTATGTACTAAAATTAGCCTTCGATATTTGAAATTTCAATAAAAAATCTCTAACAGGAATATTTTGTGAAAATTCGAAAATACAAATGACTCTTACGTAGATTAAAGAAAAATTCTGTTTTCCGCAATTTTCTCAATTATTTCCACTACACAGAAAAAAAGGATCACTTCAATCAAGAAATATATACTTGATTCAAGAGAGTTATGCGGAAGAAAAAAAAATTCCGTCATCAAGAAACTAATTTCTCCATATTAGTAGAAAATTAAATTCTTGAATTGAGAATTTTTTCTCTTGAATCAAGATTTTTTTTCTTGAATCAAGTATTACCATACTTGAACCAAATCTATCTTGTTTTATCCTAAGATAATTGTTTCTCAAATAAAAAAAATAGTTTAAAAATAATAATAATAAGTAATAGTTTCTTGAATGAAGAATATATTGACTTATTCAAGGACACACGTTCTTGGATCAAGAAATTCACAAGTATTGTTTTTAAAATTTATTTCTTCATTCAAGAAAGAAAAAAAGACTTGATATTGGAAAGTATATTTCTTCCGCATAACTTTCTTGATTCAAGTAATCCTTTTTTTCTGTGTACTATCGGTTGAAATTCGAAGAAATTTTTAACGGTCTATCTAAAACGAAGAAAAAATCCTAATCGAGCAGCGGAGGTTAAAAATAAAGAAAGAATCGGATATCGTCGTACGTAGCGGGTATAAGTTGCGTGAGGTAAACAAACGGCTTTTCCGAGAATGAAAACGTCGGGGCGGAGGAGGGAGGTAAACTGTTGCATTTCCGAAGCGTACGTACGAGACATTGTAGGCGTTTCCCCCACGCCACTTCTTCTTCCTTTCTCTCCTGCTTACCGAGAGCGCGGCTCGCTTGGTTATCGACCAGCACACGGTAATGGAACTTATTAAAATTTCATGCGTGCGTGAGCGTCCGTTCGCGAGGTAGTGTGCATCCGCCTGCATCGATGAGCCCCGGCCAGCGAGACTCGCTCTTTTGCGTCGCGCGTACGGACACACAGACCATGCGCGGTTATAAATAAACCTCGCGCGCGCTGCGTATATTACGTTTTAAACAACGCACCGTGTCCTTCGAAACTTATTTTTACGATTATACGCGTCTACCTCTCTCCTCTCTCTCTCTCTCTCTCTCTCTCTCTCTTTCTATCGTTTGAGAAGATCGTCAAGTTCGCGGAACTACGATGACCGGCTGTAAATATCGTTTTTATTGTTCCTTTGTGAGCAGACTGCGCGTCTGCCAGGTTCCCCGAGAAAATTCTCCGGGTAGGCTGATTTTATTGGTAGGAAAACACCGTTTCGCAAAAAAGTACGAGCCGATCGTGAAAAATGCCGGGAACGGGCTTCGGCGTGGGCGCCCGAGCCAGTTCGATCGTTCGGGTGAAAAGAAAGACGGGTAACATAAAACTCGAGTCGCCTCCACGATAGGATTTCGCGGGCCAGACGCGTCGGTAGAGAGTGTTGCATTACGTTCCGCCAGTGCGCTGTGTGTTCCAGACCTACCGCAATTCAGAACCTTTGGTCTCGGACGAGTCCGCGGAGTTGTCGGTCACAAGTCGGTCATTCACACTCGCGAGAGAGAGAGCCCAGTGGAGCTCTGTCTCGATGCTCGATGCCTCGATAGACGAGAGAACGCACGAGGAGACACGTATTTTAATTCGTCGTCTTCGTACGCAGCCGTCTTGATTCTTTCAGATTCCTTAGTTTCGAGTAACTTTTGAACTTTGAGCTTCGTCTCGATTATGTGTGTGAAGCTAGCATAACAAATTCTAGCATATCAAAAAATAAGATGAGTTCTATTTGCATGCAACATAGTTCTATAGTTCTCGCTAAATGAGAACAAAAAATTTTCTTATTATTAATTGTAAATCATAATTTTTATGATGATATGCCACCTTACGTGATATTGGCATATCAATCAGTATTTTGGTATAAAAGTGAAAAATAAAGTGAGTTCAATTTGCATGCAACATAGTTCTATAGATTTAAATGAGCATCGTTCTAGAGTTACTATTAAAATGAGTTAATAGAATTTCACATTTTGTATTATAAAAAGAGATGATATGCCGAGATCATTGAAACTAGCATATCAACATTTGGCATTTTACGGAGGTTAGGTGTGACTCAGTTATAAAGTTCATAATAAATATAATTTTTAAATACATATACTTTTACTTTTTTGAGATGTAGAATAATTTTATAATGATCGGTTGTTATTTTACAGTGTTGCATTACATAATTTTATAATTTTATAATTTGTGAATCAGAAGAATCAGTTTTTCCTCGATAAATACGATTAGTTGATATTGCATTGAGAATCAATTGAAAAATTGAGTCAAAAGCACTAGTTTGTCGCATATTGTAGAACGATACTCATTTAGATGAGAATTACGCTTTTATATCTAAATAATAAATAATTTAAAAATAATAAAATTCTTTGCTCTTATTTAGCGAGAACTATAGAACTATATTGCATGCAAATAGAACTCACCTTATTTTTTGATATGCTAGAATTTGTTATGCTAGCTTCATACACATGTCTCGATTCTGGATGAATACACTGAGAAAAAAATATTGCTGAACCAATTAAATATGCAATCATATAGTGCCAAGAGGATATTTTACTGAGTGGAATAAAAATCTTTTGAGTGAAATATTTAGTGATTAATTTAACAATTATTTTGTCAGACTAAACAATTATTTCATCGAACTGACAAAATATCCTCTTGGCACTGTATGATTGCATATTTAATTGGTTCAACAACATTTTTTCTCAGTGTAGGAAAGCGCGAAAAACAGAGAAAGATGCTTGGGATATATTTTTCAAAAAATCTCAAAAATCTCTTAGCAGATCTATATAGACATTTTGATTTTTCATTTGTCCTATCGATAAATTTTCCGACTTTTTAAATTAGTCTTTAAAGGCTCAATAGGGTAGTAAATTTAAAATAATGTAAATGCATGTTAATTGAAGCATTAATGGCGAATCGAAATTTTAGTTTCGAATAACAACCAGATTTTCGCCAAAATTTATGCCAATCCCGATCTAAATGTATTCCATGTATTTGCATATTCTTATCAACCTCATTGTTCTTCCCATGAATCTTCTATACTCAAGATTCATCGGTAATTTCCTTTCTTTTCTGCATGGATGATTTAATTTCTCGATTCTCGAACGTGAACGCCTCACCGTGAGAAGAGGTACAGGTCGGGATTGCGGGCTATCCGCCGACATCAAAAGACGAGAACCGAATTAGCGCCTGTTAAACGCTGATTCGTATACCGAGAGGAGGAGGCCTCCTCGATGGGAATGAACGAGCTCGTTGTGCGTTCGTGTTTTCGTGCGCTAGGGAATATACGGAGCGATGTGTGAGTTCGCGTATCGATTCCGAGAACGATTCTCGAAAAAGGAGCCGTCGAGGTGGTAGTAACCTTGTCGGTTGGAAGAAAGAATAGGAAGGAGAGGGTGAGGTGGGGGATGCGAACCGAAGGTCAAGTGTCTTTTACGTGGAAATGGGCCCTTGAAACGTCGACCGGCACCAAACCACGAAACAAGAAGTGAGCTGTCCGACGTTTTCGGTAGTGGTAGCATCCGCCCCCTCGATAAC
>NCVS01000941.1:79502-93078 GCA_003055095.1 Goniozus legneri
TCCTCCTCTCTCTCTCTCTCTCTCTCTCTCTCTCTCTCTCTCTCTTTCTCGCTCGTTCGCTCGCCCGCTTTACTACTACGTAGTATTCTGGCAGCTCTGCGTAGTAGTACTATGCCTGTGCCTGCGTACTACGGCCACTATCATGCTGGATCTGCTTCCCCCTCCCCTCCTACACTTGCTCACAACGCACGACTTCCTCTCTCTTCCAACTCCCTCTCTCGCTCTCTCTCTCTCTCTCTCTCTCTCTCTCTCTCTCTCTCTCTCGCACCAGTTCCCGTCTGCCACCGCCCCACCGCATCGACCACGAGGGCTAACGGACTCCCGCGCTAACTTCGATCCGCCAATCCCGTGTAGCCGTGAGTCGGCTTGTCGCGAGCGCGCGGGAAAACTCTCTTACACAGACGTTCACGCACACAGAGGCCGCGATATGTACGGGGTGTCGCATTTCCGATCGATCCGGCTCGAATATCTTGGTACCTACGGCAGCTTGAATTCGGACGGGTTACAGCGGGGAGGGTCAACCGAGGTCAATTTTGTTACGATTCCGTACCGAGACGTAATTAAATATTCATCTAATCATTCCTACCTGAAATTTAATTGGATAATATTCAAGAATATCCATCACGGGGTTGAATCTTTTTGATTTAATATCGAATCGTATTTTATGGACAATTCTCTGAAATTCTAGAATATTTTAACACATCCATTACACCGAGGTACCTCATATCTGTGTATGTATACTTTATTCGTATAAGCGATCTTCCTATTTCGAACTGACAGAAATTTGATAGCTCGGTCCGGCTATTTCGAATATATGATAAATCGAATTTTAAAAAGTAAGAGTACACATATTATTGTTAGTTCCTATAGGACTATCGAATTGAACTATTATTTACAACATTTTTCAACCAAGAAAAATAGTCAAACAGACTATTAATTTCTCCGGGTTTATGTATGTCTATATATCTTTTCCCAGTGTTCAACCTTCCCAGGTTCTCTTACCCCTGACCATACGCAGCATCACCGAGTCGAAATTTAAAACTTGATTAGGACTTTTCTAACGTGTTTTTCTTTTATGTCGCTGGTTTGCCGACAATTTTAGACTTATATTCTACCTTTTAATCTTAACAGAAAGTCTTCGCGATTTGATTCTATCTTATTTATCTTATTTTGTCTTAAATTCGACTTTTAAGTACAGTTTTGGGTACTAAGTAAGACTTAGAAGTCGAAATCAAGACAATTATTCTTGTTAAATAAGACATTAAAAACGAAAAACAAGCTTTAAATTTTGACTCGGGTCCCTATATGAAAATTCGTGCGCTCGTTGAATGTTTTTTCGCGACTGCCGGTTAATGGGATTATTGAATTACCACGGGCATGGCCCAGGGGTGGTTCCCTTCTTTTTCTCTTCCACAAGAGAAATAGTATTAGCGAGAATAGAAATTTGTTCGCGGTATCTTTTCACGGCACTATCGTCTGAAAAAACACAGTCTACGTCCCGCTGTGTTTAAAAAGTCGAGATATTTTCAGTCGCGAGGCATATTACACCGGATTACGATATCGAAGGAAATTTTCCACGCCACGTAATGAAAGTTCGCGAGAATCGAATAAATTCTCGTCAAAATTTTCTCTCGGAAATTAAAGTATTCGAGTTTATATTTGGAGTATGACCCGACTCGGATATCGCATGTTGATCGCATCAAATCTCGGGGAAACGCGTGTGCACGCACCCTGCTGAGTACAACTTTAATGCACGCGGATAAAAGTTCCGATCTCTCGAGTATATATATTCGTTTCCCTCCCCCTACTACCGACAAGTTGTTAATCGGATTACGGGATTATCCGACGTACTGCGTGCATTCCTCCCATCGTCTCACCGCTTCCGACATTTTTTTCCAATCACGGATATAATATCCCCCAATCGGTGCGGGAAAAAGAGGCGACAGCGAGCCGTTCATTACGGTGTGAAGAAAATCGAGGAAAATTAATTCTTTGAGATTGAATTGAAAAATGTATAGTACACTAGAAATGAAAATTGTCGAAGCTACTTACTATTTATTTTGAAATATATAAATAAATATTTTCATCTTTTGCTATTTCAGGCCTTGTCTCGGTGTTAGTTTCAAGGAGAAAACAGAGTTTTTAATATTTAGAATTCATTCAGATTTTACCTTTCATCATCATCAAATCGTATTTTTCGACTCAGCCAAGCATTAACCCTTTAATTCCAAAAAACACTCCATCTCGCTGACCCTCCAAGAGTCGGTTTCTATATTGCTCTACCACTATGTGTACACGTCCTTGAGTTCGCGCAGAAATTAACGAAGCGAGGATAATTAAGAAAAGAAACCTTAGCCGCGTGGCGTGTCTTCCTGCCCGCCGGAAACTTTATTACAACCGGAGGGGAAAAGAGAAAGAGAGAGAGAGAGAGAAAGATCGACCTCGCCCACAAAAAGAATCGGGTATCTTATCGTGGCTCCAGTTTTTCATTATATTTATTTTGTATTATTTTCTTTTATTTTCGATTTCATCAACTTAAACTCAACGCCACAGTGAATTTACAATTTCTAAGTTTTATTTGGACCCTACTACTCTAACCAATCTAAAATTTACTACATTAGTAATTTCCCAATTTTGGATCATCATCCGAACTCCATCACATTATCGCTCTAACCAATTGAATATCGTAAGGCGAAAATTACTATATATATTTATATGCGCATATTTAAATAATAAGGGCTTGTTTAATTCGAAACTCCAATTTTTCTTTACGCTCAACCTCGAGCGTAACCTCGTTTGATTCCATGAAGGTTACCGCTAAAGATCGTGTTACCTATTTTAATCTTGTGAAATTTCATCGTTGAGTGATGTATTTTTAATTTTGCAAGTATCGGTAGTGGGGAGAAAATTCGTTGAAGAGAATAATTCTAATTTACCGCGGAACGCAGAAGCGAGGATAAGCGGGGTTTTGTTGTCGAAGATAATTGAGAAAATTTTCGTTCCATGTCGTAGATGTTGATTTCACGGTTCGCGTAACACGCACTTCGCAATTTTACCTTTCTTACCCGATAATACGAATATGCGCGCGTCCGAGAGAGGAGTATCGTCGCCGGATTTCCGCGGAACTCGTACGTATATCTATAATACATATAGAGTGACCAATTTTTCACGAATACTAAAAATTTTTCGGACTGCCAATATGAAGAACAAAAGAGATACCTACGTTGGTTGAAAGACATGAAAATTGCTGAATTTCGGTCAACCAGAAAAATCTGTTTTATCGTTTAAATTTTTGTTTAAAATACACGCGTTGAGAGTTATTGAATGGATTGATGAAAGCTGAACACCCAGTACATATATACGTGTGCCCAACGAAGAAGAATGGCACGCGAAGTTCTTGCTACGCCTATACTCTCGGCGAACAAGGGAATATCCGAGCGCAACTCTCTGTGAATATCGCGCGCGTATAGCCGCGGCAATATTCCACGCGACACGCGAGTCCGAGAGACGGAGAACCGTGTGAAATCATCGTCTGTTCACTCGAGGCACGACAGAAGGCAGAGGAGAAGTGTCGGATGAAAGTGAGAAAGGAAGAGAAGACGAGTGAATCAGTAGGTCTAGACGCGACGGGTCATGAACCTGATGCAACTCACCCGAAACGATTAAAGAAACCTCCCGTTTGTCGTTCGCGAGGCGAGATGACAAGAGAGAAAATAAATCCCGCTACGAAGAAACAATGTTTTTCTTCCTGGGAATTTTTAAATTGCAGGAAAAATGACTCGAAAAAGCCGAACGTATCAAAAAAAAAAAAATTTGCACACAATTGATAAACGGCAACAGATAACAAGTGTCACGAGAGGAGCGAGCAACCACTAAAATGACAAAAAAAAAATCATGAAAACAAAACAAAACTGATAAGTGAGAGGAACAAAAAAGGGAGCTTCTCTTAATAAATCTAAAAAGGAAGAACTCGAGAACCAAGATGAAGTGCGACTGCACGCGGTATAATTTATCGTCGAATAATTTGCAGTCATAACATGGAGAGGTCTGAAAAGCTCCGGGTCTACCGAGCGCAGGACGAAAACCTCGGTGACATGTTCTATAGTTAGAACGTCAGCGTTTCTCTCGTCCACGCCGCAGACGAGACAGTCTAGTCTCGCAAGCCCTAATACATTGTCGCGTCGAGAGTGATTTTAGTGCGCAATCTCTCTCCCCCCCCCTCTTTCTCTCTCTCTCTCTCTCTCTCTCTCTCTCTCTCTCTCTCTCTCTCTCTTTTGAAACGGAACTCACAGTCAAAATACGCGGTTCTTAAATGTCGTAGGACTCAAAGCTTGAAACCAATCACACAAGCTGTACATGTAGAATACCTAATTCTGATTAATCCACTCTGTTTTGCAATTTTCAAGCTCGAAGAGAAATTAAGTAACCTGGAGAACTTTTTGCTTGTCAATCGATAATTTTCTAAAAGTCGAACATGATTATTTGAACCCTTGACGATAGAATAACCTAAGTTGAAAGAAGTACGAGTACGAGTTGAAGAAGATTGACTCGGCAAATCTCGATTAAGAACGGAGTGCTCAACTCGTAGTGGAAGAGTATAAAAATGGCCATTTCGAGACACCGATGCTTTGTGGTCTTAATGCCTGGTGAAATAGTACACGCCTTTTCTTTCTGACATGAAGGAGAGCCGACGGGAAAGTCGACGCTCAAAGATTTAAACCTTTGCGTCTAGGTGTCTCGCTAAGAATGTCCACGTTTATCTGTCATTTAAACTCGCCTTACGTCATAAAGATGTCACGGTGATATGTTATTATTAGACACCGCGAATTCTGCCATTTATGGTTTTTTCACAATTATATTTTTAGCTAATTCTGTGATAAATTAATATTTAGAAAAGTTTCTTCATAATTAGCAATTCTGTTTTCTGATTTATATCTTGATTTCGGTAAATCTTAAGTTACCCGTTGAATTAAAGTCATATCATTGCGAACTATTCTCGGAGTTGCTTCGCCTTCTTTTTCAATTTCGAATCTCAAGTTTCGAGGGGCTAATTAATTTCCCTTCATGCATTGAATAGTTTCGATACATTATATGATTAAATGAGCAAATAACTGGCAAACAATGAACGCTCCTGTAGTGTTCGACGTTATACAGATGCACGAGTTCATTGTCCTTACTTTTTTTGGATATTTTTTTTTATCTTATTTAAAATTCACGATGTAAATTAATTACGCGCGTTAGAAATTACTTGTCGATGAAAAAAGTCTAAAAAATACAAATTTCGTACGTACCTTTCCGGCTCGTATTTTCAGGAAAAATGAGCTCCCGGTTTTTCGTAAAAATTGTCAAGCAACAGGTTGGCTATATACTCACCTTTACACTCTTCTGTATGTATATTTATATATACACATATATATGTGTAATATACATATAGTGAATGGTATACATACGAATGCATATACGAGCTTTTCATGCGGACTTATGCAAAGCTCGCAAAATTAGAACCGTTGAGAGTCGAAAATTTAATCATGCCTGATTTTTTTATTGACTACCAAAATCTGTATGTATTTGGTTGACTATTTTCCAAAAGAAAGAGTAAAAAATCATCCACACCGATTTGTTAAAAAAAAATAATATAAACTTTAAAGTGATTTCCGAATTATAATTGTAAAATGTTTTCATATTATTATCCGGAACAAAGCACAAGGGTATATAAGTATAGGATCTGAGAACAGGAGAGCTCAGTACAGAGCCTCGGCCCTGAAGAAGCTAACTGCAATGTTGGCGAAACGTTGGCAAAATAAATTGTCTAAACGCGGTTCCCTTCCGGAAACTAAGTTGACTAATAAGGTAAACAATGACCGCGAAAGTCTTAAAACTATAATTATTATTACATTTTTCTTTATCTTTATATTCATGTATTGTTCTATTAGCCTTAAATGTATTTCATCTCAAATGTTAAAATATAACATCATCGTTCATCCAAAAAATAACACTCCATTTCACAGCTTCGATTACACTGTTCGCGCCAGTTTGGCTCATTTTGGCCAGAAAAACTCTACTGGTGCGAAATGTTTTTTTTTTTCTCAACGTGAAGTTGCGAGGGACGAAGTTTAGGTATTCCACTCACACTAAGGCGCCTTACTAGGTGGGTAGAGATGGGTGGAATGAGCGAGTAAGAGGGAAGAGAAAAAAAAACGTAGAAGAGGAAGATGTCCAAAGAAAAGAGGTTCCAGGTTTCACGAGAGAGCAAGAGAGAGAGAGAGATAGAAGGCTTTATGACCAAAGTTGATGGCGAAACGCACGGACGGACGAGCAAAATGCTCACCACGTGACTTTCTTGTTCGCAACCACCACACGAACGAGACCCCCGCCCCCACTTTCTCTCTCTCTCTCTCTCTCTCTTCCTCCCTCTCTCATGCTCTCCCTTTTTCACCGATCCCTTATATCCGGTCGTGGTTCTTCATAAGCGTCAGCTGCGAACCAGAATCCCGGCCCGGTCCGGTAATCTCGTTCCGAGACCGGGGCGTCAAAGCCATCGGTGTAGCATCGAGAAGATCCTGGCTGCATCGAATTTTAGGCAAAATCGTACCTCGAATATTGAGAAGAAAAAAAATGGGGAAATAGAATGAGCCCGGTAACTTGTACTCGAATAAATAAAAGGTTTACGATCGCGTCGAATTATTTTTTTTTTTTTTTTTGCGATCCGCGGAGACAGCAATTTCGAGAAAATCGTGCCTTTTCTTTCCTTCCAAGCTCGTCGTGCGTAGTTATTCCGCGAATACACCGGAATTTAATCCCTTACCCGAAGGGTCGTTTAATTTTCGTTCATTCGTATTCAGTCGCGATCGGTGAAGAGAGGTTCGCGTGTACCGTGGAATTTAATATTTCCAAAAGTGTTCTGTAAAAGGGAAAATATATGTACCTATATACGTACGATATATACATATACATATAAAAGCAGAACGATCGAAGAAAATAGTGCCTCGGCTTGATTGCAAAAGTTAAAAGAACCCTCGGGGGTAATACGAACGCGAAAAAGATTTCAATTCTCCGATACAAAAAGTGGAAGAGAGCTAGAGAGGTAAGAAGTAGGAGGAAAAAATCATAAACTAAGAATGCTTATCCGAGCGCACAAGGCTCTGTCTTGCGCTGATATAAGCGATATGTAGCGAGATTTTTCCATTTGCTAGTCGAGAAACTTTTCCCCCTTTTATACCGTTGAAAGTACTCTTTTTTTTTTTACAAGAATATATCGACATATTCCACGCGTGCATCATGAAATTTTAAGGTGTATGTACTTCGTGGCCCGGTATTGGTAGAAGAAAGCACTTTATTGTAATCTTGCGTAATCACGAACAGATGATTTAATAAACATTTCTTCGGGTTTTCTCTTTGTGCCTTCCGATCCTCTTCCAACATTTTTTTCATTCCCTTCTTTCTTAGCTCCGATCCACTTCTCATAACTTCGTCGACCGCAAACCCATAAATTTTGCCGCGCGCAAAAGGCGCATAAATCAGGCGGTTGCGCGCACGCGTGCCTGAATGCGCGTATATATATATATATATATGTATATATATCAGGCAAAGTACGTGCCTAATCGATCCGGATTTCAAGACCTCGCTGAGGAGTTGTCACCGATTACAAGGTAAACAATGACAATAAATTGCAGAAGGGATAAGTCGGGGGTGTTATTCATTGGATGCTGAAGATCGTTCATTTTGGAGCCATTTGTCGTTAGCGCTCGTTGAAAATTGAAGAACGAGCTTGACGAGATTTCGGTTGACACATTTCAGTCGAAAATCGTGTAAAAATTATGCCTGAATATTCGATAATTTTCTTATGGACAACAGTGAAGAAAATTGAACACGTCACGTGTTTCAATCGTAATAGGTCGCGTGTAGTTGCTCCAAATCGTCTCATCTGTCGGCGAGTAAGGTGGGCATTTCAGGAAAAAAGTTTTGGAGAGTGATCGATGACCGACCAATATTGGTAGCGACATATGGAGTGGAGAACGCCAGCTTGCCAAACGTTACGTATATACATTTTATACTAAAACTATAACTTCCCTCTTTACAAAAGTGCGGGTCGTAAATCGCAAAAAAATCTTCATCCAATTTGCACTATTCTCAAATATATTTCTCATCGGAACGCCCCCCGTTCCCAGGTTGGCTAAGTAGGTCAATGATAGAGCAGAAAAAGGCGGGACTCTCCACGAAAATGAGAACTGAAGGGAAAATATGAGCATTGGGTGTCGTTTAATTCGAACGAGACGTAATTTTCTTCGGATTAGAGTCGCCCCGTGATCGGCTTCATTACACGAGCCAAGTCGGAGCAAATCGCGTGCGAGAGAACAAGAAATAAAATACGTCGAAGGAAAATCGTGTTCTTTTTTTCCCTCAAACTTCGACCCCATCGACATTAACAATTTATCCACGTCGATAAGTATCATCGCAAAAATGACAGAGGACATTTGGCCCTATTTTTCAAACCCACCCTCCTTCTCTCGCACTCCGAGCATCGCGATCCATATTAATATTCCTTTATCGACGTTCGAGATATTCCCGTTTCGCTCTCGTCGAAAGAAAAATTCACCCTGAGCTTATCGGTAAAGATGTATTAAAGGGAAAGGTGAACGAGTATCGAATTCAGAGTGAAACATTAATTGCGTTTAAAAGAAACCTAAAACGAATACTCATTTGTCATCGTGAAATAAAATTTTCGATAAATTCAAAGATATTGAAGTGCGATATTGCAAACAAATGTTAGGTTGTACCGTTTTTTCAAATTTGTTTGCTTGCTTCTGCAAGGTTTGCATTCAATAAAAAAAAGAAGTCAAAATGACAGCGATGAACGCTTTAATCGGAACACACACAGTCCTCTTTTAATCAAAACAGGAAGCAACTTTGCAAGCTCGTGATGAAATTTCCTGATCGGCTGTGCCCAACATCGGATTGCCTACGAGGATATAATACACACACACATAATAATCCGCATAAATGAAAGGAATAAATCACTCGTTACGTGAGCCGCCTTCGGGATCGAACGGGGAGGGGTCTCGCGCGTGAGATAAAAACGTTCTCGATCGAACTCTAGGGGTTGGGAAGGAGCTCTCCTCGAGTTGACCGTTTTCACCCCCGCACATCCCATCCCCCAACTTTTCGATCCTGGCAAGGGCTCGTCGTGGCCTTTGTGCCCATCGACAACGTCCTATTATTTGACTACGTCAATTACAGACTTGGCCAACCGCGACGAGCCACTCGCCGCTGTTTATTTCCCCCTTTTCCGTCTCTCTGTGTACGCGCCGTATACGGAGGGCCCTCATCCGCGCGGGCTCACAATGAGACCGTGAGGATGCGAAAGGATTCGCAAATATCCAGTCGACGGAAGGAAATAAGACAGAGTGGTGGTTTTTGAAATAACAACTCGTTAGCCGTTAACGAGCCTCCCGAAAGCGAATCTCCGATTTATTCTCGCGTCACACCTTTAGCGTTCGAGCACTTTACGATCGTAAAAAAAAAAAAGAAAAGATAATTACGCTCACGTATAGTAATATTTTTATATCTCAATTGATTCTTATTTTCACAAAAATCTCTATACACCGTGAGATTGTTTGCCTTTAGGCTGAGCACAGTGTCAACCGCAGAGTACAATATCAGCGCCATTATTTTCTCGGACAATGCTCGCGACGACTCCGCGGTTATTTAGGGGCGACAGGATTGGCCAGGAATGATTTCACCAGCAATTTTTCGCGAAGAGGCTAGGCTGCTTGGATACGGTAGCGCCATAAGTTGTAAGATTTGCCGAGATACCGGGTGTCAGCTCCGGTAAATCACCGGCGATCATTCATGAGATTTTCGTGGGATAAGACGGGCGCGGGAGGTATTACCTCTCCTAGCTCTTTTGCTTCCCTATCGACTAGCCGCTAACACGCCCCTTTCTGAAATTGTCCTCGTATCGCGAGACTCGCGACTCTCGATCGATCGCACTGCGGTCGTCTTGTAACGTTCTCGGCATTTTTAATTCCTTTTTAATTCCGATCGGTCTGGCAAGATTTTAGGAGCGAAAAAAAAAACTCGGCAGTGGGTACGACGAAGAATTTCGACGAGTGATGAAATACGGTTTCCAAGGGGGCGAAGATGGAACCGGAGGTCACCGGATTCGTTGGCTCTGGGTACTCCGACTTTTGGAGCCGAGGCCATCACCGAAACGAGTCCAGTTTCTGGCGCCCGTCTTTAATTATCTCGATCCGTCGTAAAAGGATCTCCCAGAACTGTCAGCGACACTAAGATTCTCTTTCTCTCTCTCTCTCTCTCTCTCTCTCTCTCTCTCTCTCTCTCCCTCTCCCTGCTTCTCTTACTCGCGTGTGCACGCTCGACCGCGTTTACGACGGCGATTCGGAGTAAAAGATGAAAGACGAGGGCGAATAAGTTCTCGGACGGATGGGAAAAGATTTTCTTCGTCGGATCAACATTGGGGCAGCGAATTTAGTCATTCCGAGGAAGGTATTTCAGGAGATGCGCATGAACTTAGCTCCCATTTTGAGAAACTTTAATTTTTCAAAATTCGAAAAGAGAAAAAGGGAGGAGGCCATAAAAATTTTTATTTTCCTATTCTCTCGGGGACCATTATACATATATTTCAAATAGAAATTCTGGAATAATATTAACAATCACTAGAACAATAGAAAACGACTTCGAAAAATTATTAATTCACACAGTGGAGGTCTAAATGCTCATTTTCAAGAACAAGTTTTGGTGCAGTGCTACGTAGAGGATGTAATGCATATCGGCAAGATATCTGCAAGATAGGAATTAATGGTCCCCGGCTCCTCTGATTAGAGTAAGTACAAGCCGCGATGTTCCTGCAGCCGACTCGCGATGATTCATAGGCGGCGCCCACACACGATAGAGGTGCCAGTTGCGGTATAAGGGAGTGCTCGAGGTAGGCGGAGTCGCGGAAGTAAAACACACAAAACGGAGACGGAAGTATTATAGAGAGTGAAAATTTCTCTACGAAATTATTGCGATAATTATACGTATCTGTAATTTTTTTATTAGATTAGTTGATTGCGTTCTTGTTTGCAACTCTCAGCATACGTGAATCGCATGCAAGAGGGAGAATATCAAGATCTGAAATAACCTCCTCAAAACCATTGGGACATTACCATTTAGATTGTATTCGATAGTCGGTACATCCTCACATCCTTATCCCGTCGTATCAAGGGCCAGTAGATGAGGTTTTGAAACGTACTCATTTCTAGAGAGAGAGAGAGAGAGAGAGAGAGAGGTTCGTACCATTATACTAGATTGCGGAAGTTTGATTAACGTGTAAATTATGAATCAATTTCACTGTTATACATTTCTATTACAATTAATTCTATCCAACAGAAGGACTCTACATTGAGAAAATACATTTTTTGAAGCTACCTACTCAATATGTATTCGAAGATATAGTAATAAATATTTTACTTCATAAAATGTTATTACTCACAATAAACAAGAAAAAAGTTTTATGAAAAGAAAGTTTTCATTCGGATTGGTCAATTTTTCACGGTTTGAGACTTCATCGTGTATATTTCATGTTATATGCTATATCGTATCTCCGCAATTGAAGAAATCTTTTTATATCGTCATTTCTCGTTTGAAAACGAGAACTGTCCGTTCGGCGAAACGCAAACGCACGCTTCGAGAGGGGTTGGGTGGGAGGGCTGAGGGGGGAGAAGAGGATGCGGTAAAACGGCGCGAAAGCGGCTTCCCCGACGTGCAAGGTACGAGTGTAAGGTTCTTAAATGGTTATTGGATTGAGACCCCACGCGAACCGAGAGGGGTAACTTCACTTGGCGATATCCTGTCGTGGCAAAATGGTTTAAAAAAGGTGACGAGGGAGCGGGGTGAAACGCGACAGCGATAGACGAGCATGCAGAAAGATTGGCCGAGTCGTATCACAGAACGACAAATGGGGAGGTTGGGAATATACAAGTTATAGCAGAATGTGAACAGAAAAGAAAACAAAATATAGAGATAGTTGGAAGAGAAATAGAAAAATATAATGATGTATCGATACTTATTTCACCATCCTAATAATGTGCTAATTTATAAAATCATTCGCTCTTTTTTCGTTTTCATTTTCAATTCTCTTTTTGCGATTGAGCTACTTTTGCGAACAAATAAATACATCGGATACTCGAGACTCTTCTCGAGATGTTACGAAAAGGTACGTAGTGAGAGACGCAGCTCTCTCGTAGCTCAAAGAGCTATAATAACGAGAGCATTTTTGCTCATCAGGTTCGTTAACACGATATTCAATACTCGACTCAAGATTTGCCTTTTCGAAACATGATCAACAATCTATCTATCAATTTGTCGGAAAATGTGTAACAAAAACTTCAAATTAAACAATAATTTGGATACACTTTTGTTTTGTTTAATATGTGAAAATTTATGTTAATTATTTACAAAATTGACCTAAAAATATTTTGAACTTGTAAAGCTTGAAATATTAATGCAATAAATACAGTTACTTTTTTTCAACTTTTCCTTACGCGGCTTCTCTATAGGTACCTCAATTCTTCAAATTCTAAATCTAGGAAAGTAATTTTGTAAAACCGATAGATTCTTCAATAAAACGTCGAAGAGGAAGTATTCACGAAATATTTCACCCCTAAGTATATTCCACGAGGAAGGGATCCGAATATACATAAGTCCATTTTGCACGAGTAGGTTGACACCGAGAACGTCTAGGCATTTCCCAGTGAATACGGAACGGTAATCTCGTGAGCTCGCATACGAGATGTAGAAGAGAAAAAAAAAAGGGACGACGAGTAAGAGACATTTCGTTCCACGAGAAAAAATTGACCCCTCGCTCCGGCTGAAACCCGCCCCTACTGGCCGTTCCAAAGAAATCTACGCAATTTTATTTCCGGGGATTTGCATAAACGACGCGAAATTAAGGAAACCGCCGCTCTTAACGCTATATCAAATTCAGTTTTTCCTCCCAGTCCGGTATCGCGAATTTTCGCGTAATAGTGTACTCTATTCGATAGCAGAAAAAAACTGGTATAGACGCGAAAGTTTTCGCGTTACATCGTCGGATAAACTCGCGATAAAAAAAAAAGAAAAAAAAAATAAAACGAGGAAGCACAGTGGAAAACGGAGAAAAATTAAATACAAATGAGATTCTCGGACGCGTGCCAAGACCGCATTTACATCGATGTCAGTGGGTCGATTTTCAACGGAATCAACCGAGATTTAACGACGGCGTGGGTGGTAGAGAGAGAAAGAGAGAATGAGAGAGAGAGAGAGAGAGAAAGAGAGAGAGAGAGACGTAGCAGAAACGAAAAAGCAAGGACAGTAACGGTCTGTAGTTCCGTTGCGGATAACGCGCTACGAGAGAGCGGAGACGGCCACAACGATTCACCCCTACGGCCTGTTAATGGTGCAAGTTAGGCGAGTTTCTATCGTATTCGACCATTGCGAGCTCGGCTAGATACGAATCTTCAAAGTCGTCGAAGAAACTCGCGAGGGGAGGGGCAGGGGGGAGGCGGAGGAACCGCCCGATCGACCGAGACTGAAC
>NCVS01000941.1:108686-180559 GCA_003055095.1 Goniozus legneri
CATTTCCAATTTCGCATTTTCCATTGTCAAGCGTATGAAAACTTACAATAATTCTTCCAGTTAAATATAATTAATACACACCTTTTCGATCTGATTTTTCACGCGATTTAACGATGTACGACAATAGCCGTTACAAAAACTTTCGGATTTGTAAGATCAAATGTGCTCAATTTGTCTAATTAGAATTCTTTTCTCTATGAAGGAATTCGATTTGAACTCGGGCGAATGAGATCCTAGAGATCTAAAAATTGGACCGTTTATTTTTATTCCCCGTCACGGGATAATTGGAGGAAATTTTCCAGACGAGAACAAAAGTGGGCTAGATCATTCGTCGAGAGCGAGACTCGCGACACACGAGATGCGCGCGTCCTCAGAGTTATTTCTGCCCCAGACGATCGCTAAAGCAACGCTGACGGGAGAAAACTGGACGAGCCGAGACGCTCGTCGGGGTGTAGCGCGACAACACGCGCGGCGAGATCCTAAAACCAGAATTAGAATGACTCGCGAGGAATTATTTGGGTTTATGTAATCCGAGCGAGATTCGGCGCGACGGGGATGACGAAACGTCTGGAGCTTCAGTCTTCTCTCTTTTACTCTCGAGAGAGGAAAAACGAGAATAGGAGCGGAATCCCGAATATCGCGTTGCGTCGTTTCCTTTTCATTAAACCCATTTAGCTCGCCACCAACCACTCCGGATTCTTTTTTAGCCTTTTTGTACCATTGAGATACCTCATCCCTCTATTTAAGCAGAACCGGTAAACCAAACCAGATCCGAGTCAAATGAGACGTGATGAAGAATTAACGAACAATCGACTCCACCCCCACCGCTATTGCTGCCGAGTTCTAATTCGCAGCAATTCTCGATAATGCAGCGGATTTCGATCTTGCGGCTCGCTTTTTCTTACATCCGTCTCTTTCCCCATTCGCTTTCAATCGGCCTTCCCACCTCCGGGCCAGCCACGATCCATTTTGCGCTCACGGATCGTTAGGCTTTCAGGGACGATGCCTCTCGCGCCGATAAGTACTGTAAGAAATTGGCGGTGTTACCCCTGCGAACGTATAACGATAAAAATCAGTTAGCCACTCGAGATAGGCCTCTTGCATTATCGTTACGTGAATATATACATATTCTCATTTTGTCGTTCCACCGAACGAGTCGTGATTAGGGAAGGTGTTATCGGCTCGAGAAACATCTTGAAATGAATTCTGGACTAAATTAGGTCTGATTTTATCCACAGCCATCAAGTTTTGAGATTAGCGGCGAATAAAACAAAATGATGAATAGATCGCTATATCAGATCGAGATAAGACGCAGAACACAGTTAAATCGGAATGTACGTATTTCATAAAACAGAATTTAAACGTGAAAATTAACATCGTGTTAAAGTATTGTTTATACACAATAAAAGGAATGTAGCCGGGTGTATCAGTTCAATAAAAGGTTTGGTAAACATACAGACTTTTCATCCAAGAGAATTTAGTTTTCATCCAACAAAATTCGTTTAGCCGTATAGGAATGCCCATTTAGTTGGTTCAACAAAATTTTTATTTCGTCAGTACAATGAAAGAGATTTCAATTTTCTAGACTAGATTCATTTCTCTGCACTTGACACGTGTTATCGAGTAAAAAAATTCGATCTTCTCGTCACGTTAAATCATCGCCCCCATACAAAATTCCGAAAATTCGTCGAAGGAGAGAAAAGCACGTTTAGACGGTTTATTCGCCAGTGAATTCGTTTTTACCGCAAGGGAGTGCGAAGGCGTAAATGTGAAAGCAAGAGAGAGAGAGAGAGAGAGAGAGAGAGAGAGAGAGAGAGAGAGAGAGAAATAGAATGTGTATGCGTTCACGCGTCACTGTACATCGACCGTGTCGTCGAATCGTTTTCTGGGGTCAGCCCTTTGCCATTCAGGAAAATTTCACCCCCGAAAAACAGCGAATTTTTCACTGTATAGCTATATAGCAATTGGCTCATAAGTCTGTGCAAATATTTATATAGCTATTTTCCCTCTCATGAGCGATATCGCCATTACGGCATATAATGGAAAAAAATATCAATGGCGAATTACGAAAGTCATTCGATATTGAAGAGCCAACGTCTGGGTTGGCGAGAGTACGAGTGTGTAGTATAAGAGAACTCGGCACGATGGGTTGTATATGCAACCCAAAAGTATCGAGTATCGGTTTTTCCGTTCGTTCTTATGAGATCTATAGAATACCGATACCGGTGAAATCGTGGTATATATGTATGGCAGGAGGGAACGAGAGGGAGAGAGCGGGTTTCATTGTTATGGTTACTGTTATGGGCCCGGAAAGATCCATCCGCAAAAAAGGCGAAGTGCTGTTCCTCTTCATTCTACCACCGAGCTTCACTTATCTCGGCGTGTCACGTCGCTGCTCCTCGAGGATATTTGGTCACGATAGTAGGAGTCGAGGCAAAATTTTTACCCCCGTATTCTTCCTGTCCCGCCCCGTAATTCGCGAGGGTGCGAAGGGAACCTGTTTACTCCTTCGTCACTCATCCACTCGATTCGCCATTTACGGCTCTCTCTACGTTACACAAATATACTATTCTCTCCTAATAGTAGAACTCTGAATAAAAAATAACAGTAACTATTTGCCGAAAATAAAGATTTCTTAAGACTTGTTGATATTTGATAAATACATATATAGCACATCCAACAAATTTTCAGTTTTGGTCATTTGGCTTTTCGTTGTCGTTATAAATAGGTTATTTTCGAATTACATAACTATCTTGTTAAAAAAATTCATATAGTATTGAATTTTGTTTTACTTTGATACTTTGAAAAGCATCAAGTAACACGTATGAAATTAATTCGGAATTCATGCTGCAACTTAATCAGTGCAGCAGTATTCGTACGCAAATATTTGGTTTCGTTCGTTTATGTGTATATGCAGTCGAATGGTATAGCCAATAAATATTTTGTTTACCGCAGTTTCCATCTTTCGTCGGCGCTCCCTTCGGGGAGATAGCACGTACCCGGTGCTGCGCGTTGTACGCGTATACGTATACCCGCGTTACGTGTTTCCAAGGTGGAAATTCTAAGGGTTGTTCTGCAATCCATCGAGCATCTACTCACCATCCCGACCATCTCTCTCCCTCCCCTCTCCTCCTCTCTCTCTCTCTCTCTCTCTCTTTCACCCCCAAGGTCCACTGAGAGTTTAAATGTCCCTGGGTGTTAATATTGCAGACCCCGGTATACAACACGGCGTCCGTAATATAATATAATAAATAATAACGTTACTCGACTCATACTGTAAAAAAATACCCAGCAAATAAAACATCCTGCGTTACGGTTGAAAATTATACGTGAATTTTGAGATGAAAAATTTTTGGTTTAAAAACGTTTTTTTTTTTTTTTAACCTTTTGTTTATTTAACGGCCATCCAAATTATTCGAGATCGAATTTATTAAATTCGCAGAAACTTTTTTTCTGTATACCCATCCGCTTTTCTCGAGTGAAATATTGTTTGTTTCCGATTGAGAAAGAACGGAATATTCAAGCGAAACACATTTACGTCTATCAAGAAGCAAGAGGATTCGCGCGAACCAGGGGCGTCTTAATTGTTTTCTTCGTGGAACGGCACAGCGGACGTTTTAATGGAATATTGACGACCTGTAGAGACGGATAATGAGCAAAACAAACGAGGGAGAGAGAGGGAGAGAGAAACTACGACGTAGGAAAAAAAAAAAACAAAAACCACCTTCGGCTTATACATACATAAACGCTGGAAAAGGTGGTCCCGGACGGTTCTGGACGTCTCGTGAGAAAAATGGCGAGACGAATTTTCCCGCGTTCTTATACTACTCTCTCGCACCTCTCTCGACGAGACTTTTCTGGGGGTTTTTCTCCACATTTTTTTTTCCTTCCCTCGCTATCCTCGTTTTTGCGCCATCCCCCGTTTCGAGTTGCCCGTGCCTCGACGTTCCAGAAAGGGCGGGAAAGGTTGACGGAGGATGGGGAAAAGCGCGTGGAGGGAAACTACGAGAAAGGCGCCCACCGTACGATGCCGACAGGGCGGAGGGAGTGGGAGAGAATGAGAAAGAGAGAGGGAGCTAGTAGGGATGGACGGATCAATACTTTAGCACTCAGGCTCCCTCGGGGTCAGGACCGTGCAATCAGGGCATCCGCGCACCCCCTCGACGTCGCCGCCCGTGATTCGTTCCCGCGGGAAGCAGCCACGCCAAAATATCAGTATGTTAGAAAATCCTACTTGCGATAATTAATCTCTCCATAGAAATCTTAAATTTCGTTCAACGAGGAGGAAAATACACGTATTTAAAGACTTTGAATATTTCAAAAAATTTCAAACGTGGTTGTGTCGTAAAATTGTAAGTGTTTGCTGAAATTAGTTTGAAAATATAAAAAGCGACAACTTTTTTTTTCATCTAAGATAAAAGTATTCTAAAATAACAAATATGTAGTGATTTTACAATGTTAGAAAATTTGAAATTTGTTCAAACTTCTCGATTAGATCATTTTATATTATCAAAAGAGTTATTTTTGAAATTGTAAGAATAGAAGAGAGACAATTCTAAAAATGAAAAGGTAACAATATTTGTCCATCTAGGTTAAAAATAATTATCTACTACGGTGTTATAAAACGAATGTGTCATAGGATTTCGCGGAATTACCATATTACAATGTCCAAGAGCAGATAACAATGCGAAATTGAATCTCTGGCCTAATTGGATGTTTCTATTATTGACTGATAGCGATCTTCGTCGGCCTAGACGAAACTTATAATTTGCATCGATGAAATGTCGCGATACTTGTATGCTTTCGTTCAAACATGAAATTAAAAGAATATGAAGATATATCTAACAATTCATAACTATCTATTATACAGCAGAGATAACAACTGAAAAACATGAATACATAATAATACTTGACACTTTTAATAAATTTAACACTGTCTCGTTTGGATAGCTTTACTATAGATTATAAATATAACGAATTTCCATTTGTTGAAATAGATGCTGTTGAATAAATTACTGAAAAAAATAATCGCTCGAATTTCAGACATCAATTTCACTCTAAATATTTATTTCTTTCGACTTATTTTATCGAATAAAACCTTTATTTCCACATTTTCAAATGAATATTGAAAAACTTCGATAAATTTTTATTTACCGTGTATAAATAAGTAATCAAACCACAGATTTTAATTAACCAATAATGTAATCCTCGATTCTTAACGTTGAAACGAAGTAGAAAAACTTATTATTTATCGACCAAAAAATATCAATTAGTCTAACGTTAACGAAATTTCGCAACATCGCGTAAGGTATTCTGCGTCGCAATACCGATGACGTTTCGTGCGTCTAGATACGCCACTGTGCCGGCTTTCCCTCCTCTCGCAAGAGAGTGGCGAGGAGGGCGCGAGGCTAGGGGAAAAACGCGGGAGAACGAGCGTATAACGTGACGTAGCTCCGGCGTGCTCGGGGAGGGGGGGGGGGGGCGGCTGTGACGTCACTGGTCGATACACACGACTCTCCTACTCGAGTACTACGCTATCCCCAGGCGCGCGGGCGCGCGCACGATTTTTCCACCCCTAACTACCCCCACCCCCCACTTCACCATCGGCCCATCCCTACGCTACACCTTCGCCGCGGTCGCGCGCGCGCAAGCGGTTTCGCGGTACGCGCGTCGTCTATTCAGACGTAATACGAGTTCCTGAATGGCCCTCTGTTACTTGCGTTTCGTACTTCTCTCTCTCTCTCTCTCTCTCTCTCTTTTTTTTTTTTTGCACCGCTACGTAGTCTTCGTTAATCCCGACGACCGAGGCTTCCAGACCGAGATTTCAGATATTTTTTCTGTCCACGATTTTGGATTAGGAAATTAAAGTTGGGTTCGCTTTTTGGAGAATTCAATTGGGGGAAATTTCACGGCTAAAAAAATAGTTGAATGGTCGCTGATTCGGTTATCGGCAGGCTGGTAGTGGAAATAGTAGTCTGGATGGAAATTCACGTGTACGCTCTTATAAATTAATACTTTGATTCACTGTGATTGATGGCTTTTTTCGAAAATGGTAAAAATTTATAGTACTAGGTACAGGAGTACTTGTAAATATTTATACGGGTAATTTTCTTACTCGAAAATAATGAAAAATACTATTGATTTTCGTACTACTTCATACTGTTAATACAACTATTACAGTTTTGTTTAAAGTTTTCATAAACGGAGTTAATATGACTATATTGCGATATGCTATTCGATACAACTGCGTCGAGCTGTAAAATTTTTATCTATGTACATAGATATATCGAATAAAATTTCAAATCGAGACATTTTATTTTATTTATTCAAATCGATAGTCCGTTTCAGATTATTCGTCTCCACGTGAATGAAAATTCATTCGATTTAACGAATCTCCGTTCTGAGCGATAGACTCGCATGGTATAGGACGGTTTAATAAATAACTCTTATTCGCCGATGCGATTCTCCACTTCTCTAGCTTACCTCCTACCCGCGTCGCGACACGAGAGTTTATAAGTGCTCGAGAGATCCAGGAAGAGTAGGGGGACACATTTAACGAGTTTTCTCCCACTCTGCTGACTTGTTCCGCTTTATCCCGCCGACGTTCCCTTCCTCGTCACACTCGCCAACCCCCTCCTTCCGCCCTCCCCATAAACTCGTCGTAATTGTAGTTTTTCAGTCGACGCTCTTGAGGCTCGCAAACGCGAAACTCACCGTCATACAGCGTTTTTCTCTCTTACTAACTTCTGTCGTTCGCTCTATAATTCAACGTTAACGACGTCAATTCATGATAACGACCTCCTGACCTTAGAATTCTAGCAAGAAAATTGGGTAGATCGATACGAATCGAGTCGACTCGAATTAGGGTCGCGTTAAACTGAGAACGGGGCCAAATTTGTGAAAAATTTAGCTCAAATTCTTTATTTTTAGTATAATTCGACCCGAATTTGCAGCGGCTTAAGAATCTTCTACGATTGTACCTCCTCGCGTATGAGTTTTTAGATAATATCATAGTAGAATATTGTAGACGCATTGTCTTGAAATATTAAGAAACGATAATAATTCAATGTAATTTTTAATTACATCCGTCAAAACATCAGTACATCCTCAAATCTACTACCTGAATTGCCGCGTTGGGATAAAAAAAAGTTTAGGATTTCACGCAGACTTTCTCCGAAATGATCTCGTATTCGTACAGAACCAAATCTCCGTATAGTACAGTTAACAGCTGCGATGACAGCGATTTATCAAGCGGTCTAGCTCGCGCTGTCCGGAAAATACGGGCTGCGGTCGTTTGTGGTATTCCGGCGTCGAGAAATACCGAAATTCTTGACTGGTGCGGATGTACCCCGAGTCAAACGAAAAATGGCGGATATCTGTTGAGAAAACGCGAGAGAGGGAGAAAGAGAGAGAGAGAGAGAGAGAGAGAGAGAGAGAGGGGCGAGTTTTTGGTGGGTGCCAGGTGCGGAATCGGGCAAACAACGAGGGTTGGAACCGCAGAAACTCAAAGTCGGTGGACGTGGTGGGGGTTCAAGAGACAGAAATAGAGGCCGGAGGAGGAAGGAGAATTGCGTGAGCGAGCCATTCGTCTTGGACTTAGCGCAAGGAGGTGGTCCCCTTTTCGCGTTTCGTCTTCCTTATCTACCCGGGCACGCACTTTATCCGATAAAACGCGCGCTGCTCCCGAATATATCCGTCAACCCGAGGCTGCCTTCATTATCCCGTACATTAAGATTCACCCTCGCAAGCACAAAACGCGTTGTTAATAATTTAGTCGATCAACCAGAGAAAGAGAAATTCGATGTATTAAATGTCCCGAAAGACGAAAGAAATGGCCACTGGATTCGGTGTGTATACAAGGTGTCCCAGCATCATTGAAGAAGATGATAATAATAAATATATTATTTTTAACTATTACTTGTTGCTTACACTTATATAATATCGAAAATGACGAAATGACTTCTTAACGAAGCGTAGATTACAAAAATAAAAATATACGTATTTCTCGGTATATCGAAATCTAACTCTGTCAATTATAGCCGGGCGAATTGGAACACCCCGTATACAAAAAAAAAAAAAGAAAAGAAAAGGAAAGAAACGAAGCGTGGAAGGACAACAGTGAGAGGGTGGAGTTATAAAGGAAATCAAATTTGCTTATGAATGGCAGCGATTAGGACTAATGCTCGCTGATTTGGGCCACGAGCGTTAGTATTGTATCGAGGCTCGCGCACGGTACGCGACCATTGTGATCGAACGGTGCCGTAAATGTCGGTACGGTGTAATACCCATTCAGGAGAAAAGAAGAAACGCGGGACCGAGGCAGGGACTCCGGGGGATAACGATATCGATGACGTAACGAAGGAAAAGAAAAACATCAAAGTCGAATTCGTGACGAGAAAGCGATAACTTCATTTTCGGAAGAAAAAGATCCTTAGGGTTGCGAACCCCTCAACATTTAACGCTCAAGGACATCGGCATCGATATCAGCGAGGACGGCGATAAACTTTAATTTCCGTTTCATTTTGAAAAATTATTGTTCGCAACAGCTTGGGGGGAGGTACATCTATCTATTTCTCCTCGAGCCCGAGATCACGAAAATGGGAAGAGCAAGGGGGTGGATTTGGTCGATTTTCAATCGTAAAAGTGCTCGCCCGGCCACGTTCTCAATCCCCCTTTCTACTTTTTGGAAAGTGTCCGAACGAGAAATCCATGCTCCGCCGCGATATTGTTAGGATTTTTATTGCCGGCGCGAGACTCCCTCAACCCGTGCGCGCGCGCGGGGGTAACCGGGTCAATATACCGCGTCTGTACTAAATATACGGTTACGATGGGGTACACGCCGTGTTTACGAGTGGAAACTGCGAAAAGGGGCGAATTGACATACGATTTTCGTCGCGGCTCGCGTTATATCCCCGTTGTTTACATCGCGCGCGAAAAATTTTATCCCTTCACCGAGAGAAATTTGACAGCTCGGTCCAGCTGTATTGAATAATAAACAGCGATATAGTCGAATCATCTGGATTTTTCACTACACGGTAAAAACGAATATGTTAAATTTAACATATTTCGCTTGTCCCAGAAAGTCCACAATAATTTTTGGTGTTAATACAACATAAAGGAAATCTGTAAAAATATAAAACACATTATATGTCAAATTTTTCACAAATTTTTTTAGTTACTTTGACATTATTACAATGTCATTTTATGTATAGTCTTTGTTGTTGTTTTAACTCATTATAATGTTGAATTCAAAAAATAACAATCTTCATATGTTGTCAATCTTTTTTAACATCTTTTCTTACATTCTTTTAACAAAAAACGATGTTAAATTCAAATAATTGACAGACATGGTAATTTTAATTAAAGAATATGTAACTTTTCGAAATTTAACAACTGAAATATGTTGTTTACAATGAGGTGTAGGTTAACATATTCGAATCTGTTAATTTTACAGTTAAGATTGTTCATGATTTGACATCAAACTTTTAACAATCGATTTTTTTTAACATATTACACATTCATTTTTACCGTGTACCTACTGAACCGAGCTGCACTAGTATTGTACGAAATACTACAAAATAAGTAGCATTTTCGACTATTTTCTCATTTTGTTATTGGACCATTGAAATTAGTGGGATCTTTTTCGACGAATGAAAATTGTAAATCGTACTATCGCGCTATAATTTCTTTGAGTGTCGAGACTTTATTCGGATATCTGTTTCTCCCCACCTAGCTGTACCTCTCGAATCCCAATTATACAGGACAATGGTGGTGCAGAGAACAATAACGGCCAATGTAGGTTGACACTCTCCACGGGTCGCGACCATGGAACTTGTCGCTTATCTGATGATAAACATTGTATAAAACGACGTGGCGCTGTCGCGTTGGTAATAGTCGGTGTGGTCGGGACCAAAACTATGACACGTCGGTCAGTTCTCGTGATATTTTCGCTCGTCGCGCTCGTTGGAAAATCCGAATCTTTACTGGACGAGAGCTTCCACAAATTGTTCACACCGTTCGCGACTATCAAAAAGTGATTGATGTAAATAGTTGTAGTGAGATAGAGGACCCAGTTACCGACCTTTTCGTTTTTTTTATTGAATAAATTATTTAGACTGATTGCACAGATAAAGTATACAGACTGAGCTACAACATAATTATTTTTAAGGGATGAAAAATGGGGTTTCAAATATTTATCTTTAAGAAATCAATTTGAATTATCAACCTAATTCTGATATTTATGACAGTCTGTTGAGATAGAGTTTACCGAGTTAATAGTATTTTTAGTTGTAACTATTTTCTTTGCGATTATGAATTATTAATAATCCCGCTTGACTTCTCGAATTTCTAGTGTGAGAGTGTATGAATTGCTGAACCAATTATGCAACGAGGCGCAGCCGGACTTAGCCGGTCTACGGGACGCCTGTTACGGTTGCTTCTTTCGTGCCAGCGTTCAACCCACAGGATTCCCTATGTTATTGGCCATGGCCAACTGCGCGGACGAATATCTCGACAATAGCAACTACGGCCACTGCCAAGTTTATCTCAGAGTGGGTATTAAATTCATGAATAGAATTAAGAGGGAATTCGGTGATATAATAATTTAATAATTAATCGCTAATTCAACATATTAATTAATAAAATGATAAACATATAATTGGAAATTATTGAATTAAGAAGGAATTCGGTGTAATAATCTAATAATTATTCACTAATTTAACATACAAATTGATAAAGCAATTTTTGTAATTATTTAATTGCAGAATGCTACAAATACGTCGAATATTACCCCTAGAACAAGTTACACAAGGATATATTGCACATTCCTCGAGTGTATTAGAAGAGTGAATAAAGATCTCCTGGTAATGAAAAAAAAATTCATCTACTTATCGCATTTCACTACAAAAATCACATTTCTCTTTATTTTCATAAATCACTTTTTACCGCAATTGTAAATAGTTGCATTCAAAGCACGAATTTTACTGTAAATACCAAATAGGATATCAGGGGCGGAAGATTGAGGAAGAGCGGGCGAATCTCGAATCTAAAATCGCAAGATGAGAGAACGTCCTTTATAATCGTACGTCAATACGTTCCAGCGTTGAATGGTATTTGCTTAGTGAGAGAGAGAAATCCAAGCACGAATACCGTGCGACCCGGCGCAGAACCAATCGAGCCCATTATTGTCGGCTGAGAGCCATTTTATGCACCGTATCTTGCAAGTAAACAAAAATATTCAGTATTTTCACATATTGTTTATTCCCATCCATGTTATCACCGATCGACCGGATGTTACACTCTATTTATCTAATTAACTTACTTTCTATGGAATGGAATTTATATTCTAACTTTTTATCTTTCAATTAATTCTCGCACGTTAGATACTATAAAAAATCGCGAACATTCGATCGCAGAAGAGAAATTTTCACTGAGAAAAAAATTTGTTGAAGACGACAAATATGCATTCCTAGATAACCACAACAATAAATCAAAATTAATTTTTCTTGGATAAGGAATTTTTGATTTGATCAAACTTATTGTGAGACTACTTTTTTTATTCTATTAAATTGTCAACATATCAGTTTCGCGATGGGAATGCACATTCAGTTGGGTCAACAAATTTTTTTTTCAGCGTTTGAACTTCGACCAAAGTGTAAGAAATGTTTCTCCCTAGCTGGAAGACTGTATCGAAGAGGCAATACTGAACTTTCCGAGTTTAAACCGAACGCGTGTGGATCAGCTGGCGCAATTATACGTAAACACGACTGCCTGCGTCCTGGCCAAAACCCGTTGCTCGTTGACGAATCCGATAACCGGCGAATTCCAGGAAGAGGATATCCTGAGCAAACTCCACTTACCCTCGATCAATGCCATCCTCGTCAATTCGGATTACGACATCAATATCGTCCAATTGCCGTTTCGCCACGGTACTGTCGATATTTGCGCAAAGTATAGAAACGTGGAGCAGGCTACGTGGCCAACCGTTCAGTGTTGATAACACGCTCCCACGCACACATATCGTCAACCGTGTTTTACGTTGACACATCGGTTTTACACACTCTCTCTCTCCCTCTCTCTCTCTCTCTCTCTCACACACACACACACACGCGCGCGAATGCGGTATCCTAGCACGGATCTATCGAATTCCCCAGGCGGATTTCAATGTACCTTTCTCGCTGGTAAATAAAACGAAAAACCAAAGATCTTTCGTGTTCTCGCAGATGATGAAAATTTCCCGATTTTTTGAAATAATATTCGAATGTTCTGAGAAGAAAAAATTTATTGGTCTAAATGATACATGAAAATTCATAACCAACGATATTTTTTTACATCGCCAAAAATGAAATATTTTATGTACATAAACAATATATACTAAATATTAAAATTTCCTAAAGAACAAGTTATATGTTTCAGTTATTCCCTCTCTCTCTCCCTTCCTCTTTTATTCTTGAGTATCGAAGTTGCCGATTTCGACGGTGAAAATTTCTTGCTCCTTTCCTCCTTTTTTCCATCCGTTACTATCAACATCGAAGCGGTAAACTTCTTTCATTTCCGTCGTGCTACACAGGCAGTGTGAGCTACGAAATTTCCATCTGGAACATTGCCGAGCCGATTTCCTTCAACTTTTGAAGATGGAACTCTCACGGGCGAGCCTGGAGGCGAATAGACATCGATACCATTTCACCCTCGGTGCTCGAACTAGTTCAACCCTTCATCCTTTTTCCCTTCCACTGTACTCACTGGAACAGCGCCATCCTCGAAACGCACTTTCTTAACACCCATCTTACTAAATTCTTTAATACCAAAAAACGTTGTTAAATAATCAACCTATATCTTGAATAATAAACGTACCTGTAGGATAAATGAAAATTATTTCAATTCACATATAAATAAAGATATGTCATTTAATTTTCAATTTAAATTTATTTCTCAATGGAAAGTAATTGTTAATTCTAATTATAATACCACACAATTAAAGAGAAAAATTTTACAACAATTAAAATTTCATTCACGCAATTTTCTACTAATTTTAAAACTAATAAAAATTAGTTCCATTTGTCACAATTTATGGAAAAATCAAACTAAATTCTTCGTGCAAATATAGATATAACGACTAGGTCGTGACAAATTCGCAAATATAATGCAAGGTAGGTGGGTTGTGGAAAATTTCTTTTTATTTATCTTTCCAGTTGACGAAACGAGCCGTGAGAATGCGAATGAGCAGACGCGTCAAGATGGACTCGTGAATTTCCCTCACTCCAGCGTTTGTGTTTGGATTGGAGATACCGGAAAAATCAGCGATGGAAAAATTTGCCGGGTAAAACGGACACACGTCGAGCGCGCTCGTGCCAATCGTTTCTTTATCGCGAGCTCGCTCCACCTGCATCTCGCCCGTCATTGTGTATTTTTTTTTTTTTTATTTTCAGAACGAGCCAACATTGTGTCGCGTGTCGACGGAAAGTTCAAGGTTCATCGAAATTTTTCACGAATATTCCAAGAGCTTGTTGTACATTCGAAAAAATACAGATTGAGTTCTGTTTTTCCAATTATATAAATATCATTTTAAACTAACATGTAAATATATTGGAAATACAAAATATTACTTAAATATTCAATAAATAAAGAAATATATAATATAAAAATTGGATATTTGTCGTTTAAATATTAGGTTTAATCATTCATTTTTGGGGTAAAAAAGGTGCAATAGAAACCGAACGTACGAAAGTTGAGTTATTGAATGCATCTCGTTTCAAGAAACCAGTGCCAGTGGAAGCGGAACCGAGAGGGTGAAGAAGAGTGCGCGCGTATATTTCGACAACTCACGGTTCAGTTCACTCAGACCCAATCTAACTTAATATGCAGATGCAGTACGTGGAATTGAGGGAGAAGGGGTGGTATATGGAGTAGACATATAGAGAGTAAGAGAGAGCGAGAGAGAAAAGGGACACTCGAGTCGTGCTGAATCATTCTCTGGGACGTTTTCCGCATTATTATTAGAAAGCACGCGTGACGTTCCACTTTAATCTGCAAATTCGATTAATTGGAAAACAAGCGTTGAGAATAAAATTTAATTAAATTAGTATACACGTAGTTTGGTTATACCAGTATTAGTGTGTATTAATGATACAATTAGAATTTAATGAAAATGGTTATATAAACCGCAGCAAATAAATTAAAACATTATAAAGTTGAATGAAATTATTTAATTTTTTAAAAATAATATCATTGTTTAATAATATAATTTCTCTAATGAATTCAATACTATTTCATAGAGTATACTCTTATCCTTACGTGGCTCAACGAGCATCTTTTTCACATACACGCATCTGCGTTCCAAAACGGTACAAAATAACTTGAATGGTACAGGAAAAGTACATTATCGGTTGGATTTAAAGAGGGCCCGAAAACGCTTTACAGCATTCGCGAGCCGCCATTTCATCCGGCCTGAATGGCACTTGGTGTGCGCGAGGCGCGCGCGTTAACGAGGAAAGCTCATAAGAGAGGTATGAAGGTGAGCGCGAGAGAGAGAGAGAGGAAGAGGGGGGGGCGGGAATGGGAAAGAGAAAACGAAAAGGGGTGCACTCGAGGGACTGAATTTTGGTGTTCTTTGATCTTCCTCCTCGACGATTCCCAAAGAGAGCTCCCGCCACTTTAAGGAATAAAATCAATTGCCCTCTTGATTAAGAAAGGCTCTTTTCTTCCAATCCAAATAATTTTTTCTTCCAAAATGCATGGAGGGAATCAAGGAAGGCATTCGCCGAAGGTGGAATTATTCAAGAGTCAGTTGGGTAATCGAGTTTACTCCATACTAAGAAAAAATTTTAATAACACAAATTTGGAGACTTTTTTTAGACTGAATATGTCACTAAAACATGTAAAATGAAATAATTTAATTGTACAATTCAAGAAATGAATAATCAAAAACTTAGATTGAATAATAATCAAAATATCTTATTACTCAATTATTTGAATAATTAACTTTGAATTTATCAAAAAATCATTTTATACGATTAGAAGAAAAATTTGATTTAACTGTTATCTAGGTAAAAAAAAATTCGGTAGATGCTGTGGTCATCAAATTTTTCTCGTGACTCGCGTGCCGAATGAGATAACGCCAGTATATACGCAACCCGTCGGAAGGTAGTCATCCGCGTGGCCGTGACGTCAGCATCCAAGGGACGATTTTCCACGCTCGCGCGGACTTCTATTTATAGCAAGAAGATGACACTTTCACGGTGTAGATAGGGCACCCACGCACACGCACGTGGAAATGGAAATCGAACTATGACGCACTCGAAGCGTATCCTAAATTTGGTCTTAGTGAATCCTACGGTAATTGACAAAGAAAATCAGAAAATCAATAAACAACTGAGTTTGGTTTCAGAGTAATTTTTACAATCTATCGCTAAAATTTCCTCATTTTAGTTGTTGTTAAGACAGAATTCCAAAAATATTCTATTTCATCTCGAATCGAGTAGCGTCCTTCATTACCTATGTCATTTCGAAAGCGGAGTACGTGGCGCCATCTTACATTCGAGATGCGAACTACTTACGTATTTTTCGACGCAAAGTCACGTGGCTATGGCGCCGGCACGAATAACCGCCATTTACGAATTTTTCACAAATGAATATCATAGTTTCCAAAACGTCTCAAATACAGTATTATTAAGAAGAAATCATTACCGGACTATTCAGGCATGAGAAAATTTGAAGAAATAATATGTGCTAAATATTTAATTCAGCAATCTATTAATCATCCGAGCTAATTATCCTGGACGCGAGGTCATCGCTACGCAATTTATTGGTAAATCAATTGATCCCAAGCTGAGTCAACTTAACCGCAGCTCTTTATAAATTCATATTAAGATTAATATTGCGCCATGGTAGATTGGACTACGACCGCGAGCGTGATTCTCATGATCATAAATTCCTGTTGTCCTAACAACAGGAATCAAAATTCAGTATCAAATATGGCGTCGGAAAAAAAAAAACAAATCATTTATTTTCGTTGTAAATGATACTTGGCAGATAATTTAACGCTGTAATTACGAAAATATTGGTACCGGTAACAAGTTGGAGTTATCTCGACGCGAAATTAAGATACAATTTATTTGAGTTCGCTAAACGATTAATTTTATCTCGACAATTACGACGTTCGGCAATTCCGGTACGTTAACAATGTTTCAACGTCATTATGGTTCGTGACGCATTTCGACAGGATCGAGAATATATAACAATCGTTGTCGGCATGTGACGTCAATTCCGAGAACGGACAACGAACCTGATCTCGCGTTTGCGCGGTGATAAATGTCGAACGTGAAATACACGATCACACTTTTGCTAAAATTAACGAATAAATTAAAGTACTCGTTGATCTTGAGTACAGTCTATCGAAAGTCAAAGCCGAAATATTTCCGATTTTTATGGGATTAATTTCTCAATGCGGTTCGAGAGATCGTATATGCAAACAGATTGGATAACCTATTCTCATTCGGCGGTACGAAATATTCGCCGCGCGGTGAATTTAATGAGATGTCATGACTTACCAATGGTGCTGAATTATCTGTCATCCTACTCGCGATGTCCCTGTCCTGTGCACAGGCCGCACTCGCGATTACGATCACTTTTTTTCCCTCAATAAAAACGCGTACTTACGACACTATACACGAATTCGGATGAAACTGTCTTAGCCATCATGGACGGTGCAACATTCGCGTATTGCCGACAAGGATCGCACTCGCTTTGTTTTAACCGACTCCCACGCCATCTATAAATATTATTTTGAAATTTAATCTGTAAACGGTTGCAAATTTTCATTATATAAAGACTAAATACTAATATGGTTACTTTTCTTATAAATTTATGTTGAATTACAAATCATTGCCATTTCTCTTGTTTCATATTCGAATCAATTTAACGACTCACGATCAACTATCGACTCCTCTCTCGATCAATCTCCCTTTCTCATCTGTATCCTGTATCTGTCTCTATGTTTCCGTCGGTAACTTTCAATATCACCGATCGGTAAGATTGGATTCTTTTTGTCCTAACTACTACAACATAAGTCAGCATCATTTTTAAAAACATAAATTCTATAAAAAGCAATATTCTCAAAATTGAATGGATTTATAATTATTTAAAAATTCTTTCCTCATAATTTATAAATTTAAGTAAGAATCTAAAAATTGTGATCAAAGCCTCTACGTCTCAAAAAAATCATTTCACTTTCAATGACATATTTAAAAATTTGGTGTTCATTTTCTTATGCAATATTGAAAACGAATTGTATGAAAAGAAAAATGCGTTTCCAGGAACACACTGTCTCGGTGAGAAGTAGTGTCAATAATTACAAAATATTATCCTGACCATACATGGTCACTTCACTTTATGGTCGCGCGAAATGACGTCAGAAACAAGTTCGACTTCTGCTCCTTTTTTTCTTCATGGATCTCCCTCTCTCCCACGTAACAGCTCCGCTTACTTCATCTCGCTGTTTCTCTCTAAAAATGACGTCATAGACGACAACAATAATTGGTGCATGAACATATTAAGATGTCATCCTGCATATAATTAGTTGCTCCAAGAACACAAACACATTTTTATGGAAGTTTGATTTCGAATGGTTTTCAAAATGAAGTTTGAATCATCCCGATTGAAATTCTTGTAAGAATTGAATTAATTTTATTTCATTAACCATTATATATTATTATGTAATGTTAAAATGATACAATATTAAAATTGACAAAAAGTAAATTAGATAATTAATTTCCAAATTAAAAATTTCGTAATCGAACTGACTACTCGACCGGAAGAAACTTTTAATTCATCTTTTATTAATTCTTTATACGGTGATAAATATCTCGACAAATATCAAAATATTACATCCGATATATAATCGCGTCGTCTTTCGCATTAGCATCACCTGACGCTCTCTCGAGTCTCTCGTGCGTGCGCATGCGCGTTGAGCTTCGCATCTTTCGTTCACTAGCCTATCAAGACTGAACGAGAGAGTAAGTGTAGCCAGTACCAAACGTACGGACTTCCGCGGCGTTTTGCGCGAAAATTTTTATCATCGGGCCCCGTCACTCGCTGTTCTCGACGACCCAAAACAATCAGAAACAAGGATTACTTGTGTGACAGTTGGTGTGTTGCAATTGTTATTAATTACCCTTTCTCACGAGGTGAGCTACCGATAATTGAGCTTTAGCAGTGTGTAAATAAACCAAATTGGTTATATTCGATTCGTTAATCGGGATAAGAAGATCGATATTTAAAAAATGCTAAAAAGCTGGTTTCTCGCGATCCAAGAAAGGAATTCTGCATAATAGTGTGCTTCGATTAACGTGTAAGAATACAGTCCCTGTGATCCCAAAAATAAATGCGTAAGGAAAGTCGGGAGAAAGAGAAAAAAGAAAAACAAGTGGAAAAATAGAACACACGTCACTTTATGGTATCATGAAATAAAAAAGATCATTGTCTAACGACAACGAAACCGAGAATAGGCTTAATGCCAAGAAGTTATAACTTCCTTGCTATTAATAAAGTCGAAATACATATATTCGTTATTCGGTTTGGAGTGCACGAAACAAAATAAAATGTTTCCGCGAAAATTCTTCCTTGTCTGTACTTAAAAATTGTTTCTAGAAAACAGCGCCGAATAAATATTTATATACTTATTCTGCTAATTTGCATTCGTCCACTTCTCGAGTAATAAAAATTCAACCGTGTGTTTTAAGTCTGTGACCATTAAGACTTTGGGAGGTTTACATCACGCGATATTTTTAAAAGTCGTTTCGAATTTTGAAAAATTTTCTCAAAGTTGTTTTAAGCAATAATCAAAAGCTTTGCTTTCGATGCATTTTGAAAATTATAACACGCAGCAGATCCTTTTCAGGGATTCTCGGAAAGTCTCCTTGGCCCAATGACCTTATTCAAATCGATGTCGCGACCGAAATAGTCATGATTTTCCAGCGTTGAAATCTCGTCTTACAAATGTTTGAAATGTATCAAAACAAACAAACGAGAATATCAAAAAATAGCACGGTAGACTATGATTAATTCATAATCTATTACGTGAATAGAATGAAAGTCTCATTCACGTACCGTAGGAATCGATGTTTCTTAAATCGAAACGTGTTTAGAACAATTAATTTGATCCGACTAACATTCATCTTTCAATTTTTTAAATTCAGACTTCGTGGGTCTAAAGGGCATTCAAAGATGTCGGTCGCCGTTAGAGAGAGTACGACAACTCATACTAGTAGAAAACTAGTGAATCACGACAATCTCGAGAATAATCTAGGTAAATTAATCATTCTAATTGCCATTTCCTTGATATAGCAATTGGAACAGTACTCTAAAATAATTTTCTGGTTAATCTAGATGCACTCCTGGAAGATTTACAAACAAGTGTCTCGAGAACAGCCACTCCAAATTTGGCGCGTAGAACAGTGGAACACCGGTTGACTAAAAGTCCTACCAGAGTAGAGCACACTAGGTAAGAATTAGGATTTGCTAATAAAGGAAAGGAGAATGGCTATGAACAAATACAAAAAATTAAACACACCGCATATAAACAAAACCCAGTTTCAAGTTTTCACGCTATATGAGAATAAATCTTTGAAACTGTATTTTTTTGTACAGCGTGCTCATTTTTTTTAGTATCACGATGTCACCTTTCTCCTACTATATGTTATTTTCGAACGAATTACGTAATTTTGTTGCCATTTCAGAACGGTATCACCGTCGCAATCTTCGATGACCACAACAGAAAAGTTCGTCAGCACTGGACCAGCAGGTGTTCCAAGTGGAATTCCCGGCTTGGAATTTATAGATAAAGAGCTTCAAGATGTAAGTGAACGTGATTACTCATGTAATTAACATAAAATTACACATTTAGTACGGATACAATTTTATCAACCGCAAAAAAAAACTAACTCGAATCGCAATTTGCGCTATGTTAATTTCAGCTATCATTTGCATTAATCAGCAACCCATTCGACGCCATTCGGCTCAATATAGTTTGGTGTTTATTTCGATTGGTCAAACAACGAGCCCTTCCATTTAAAGTAGCCCGGGTCCGTACTTACCAAACCCATGCACACCACTGACCCTGAATTTAATTTATGGGCGTGTGTATCATACTGTTGAGAGTACTCCGATCACGATACGAAATACAATCGATACACTGTTACATAAAATCTTCTATTACACCGAAAGAACGCGTCATTCGTACAAAAAAATGTAGTGATTATTCAAAAATTGAAATTGAAAATCGACTTGAATGGCTCGAGAAGGAACTCGACGTAGGCGCATTTTCGTCCCACGCAGTATATAGAATGCGTCAAGTTATTTTTAGACTTGCATGGTGGGTCTCTCTCTTAGAAATAAAGCAGTTTTGTCGGTGGAGTAATCGTATCGTGGTAATCTCAAGAATGACTTCTTCAGAAGTAGTGAAAACAAAAACATATCAACACGTCTTAACGCACTCAAACTTCAAAATTTTGTCATCACGCTTGAAGTGAGAGTCTAACAGCATACGTTTATTTAAAAAAATAGAATAAAAAAAAGTAAAAAAGTTTATTTATATTGATTGCAAGTGACAATGGTAATGAAACACTTCCTATTGCATAAGTGAAATGTCGAGGTGATCATGCTCATTTGATGAACTTGATTTCAGGTCCAACCAGGTCAAAGTAAAACAGTGGCGTATAAACAAGTGTCCTATCGGCTCGATAAAAATTACGACGGTCAACCTATTGGTAAGTGAAACGCACTTCTCTCTGTGAGAGTAATGTATACCGTCTTTCTTCACGCGTACACAATTTCAGAGAAGAAATTGTGAAATTCAGTCTCGATGGTTCTAAGCCCTTTTAAGAAACATCGTGGTCAAGGTGAACTGACGTTCATCCTTGGCCGCATTCAATGACTTATTCGTAGCCATGAATGAGATCGAAGTATGCTGTACAATTTCGGGGAAAATTTGTTCACGAGATGAACGATATTCGGTGAATTTAATTGAAAATTTTCATTTTCAGACGTTACAGATTCATGGAACACAATGGAGAGTAATATGACAATGGATAATGTTCTCCCTGTCACGTGAGTTTCAATTGGAAGATTACGTAATTTTTGTTTATTTCTGAACTTTCATTTTTATTCGTCTTTATCTTACAGGAATGACGTTCATGAAAAATCGTACGAAGAATCAAAATTCAGCTTACGCCCGCGAAGTCCGTATTCGAAATCATCGACCCTCAGTAGAGAAGTAATTGATAACCGTGAATAATCAATCAGTACAAATTGATCAATAAACTAATGTACTAAAATCGTTATAGGCATACACTGATACGTCGCGTCAAGAAGAAGTATGTTCCAACGTTGCTCGACAAGCTAAATACTTACAGGAATCGTCTAGTTAGTAAATTGCAGCAAATTTGTAAACAATATTAGAAATTCCAATTTATAATTTAAATTTGAATTTTTCAGGCTATCAAACTGAACCGAAATACGTCAAAAACACCGATACTAGTTTAATTGAGAAATACGAAAACGTGGAATATGTTCCGGTACCCACACCATCCCCAACGATCCCTGTGAACTTGGCACCAGGCCCCAACACGAAAGTAACGACTACGATAAAAACTTACACTTACGAATTACCAGGAGCTCCAGATCATTACATCCCTGGAAGCAAAGTAACCAATACCGTTGTGCTTCCTGGCGAGAAGACCATCACGTACACGCCATCAAAATACGGCACATCACCACCCGTAGATGTGACTCAGAAATCGAAAACTATGTTCAAAGAGAAAAGATATTATCACGAAGATCATCAAATATCTGACGATTTGCACAGTTCACCACCAAGAACGACATATCATACTGGACCACCTGGTACCGAATCGAAAACCGAAATTATTAGAAATGAGAAATATTATCAAGTCGATGGTTCTTATCCAACTACAAAAGAAAGCCGCACTACGACAATCGATAGAGTTGAGGAATTTTATCCGGGAAGAGATGAACCAATTAAACGTTATCCTGCCCAAGAACCACCTATTACATCTACCACTTATTATCCTTCCAACCCTCACACTTCATCCAACCAATCGAGTACTACAATTTACAAGTATGCCAATACTTCTTCATCGGTTCCACCACATAGAGAAATTAGAGAACCTGAGATTGTTCGACCACAACCATTTCCCACTGATGAGAGACCAAGAAATTTAAATGGACAAGGTCCACCTAAGAAATTGGAAGATCTTATGGCTTCTTTCTCTGAATCAGAGGTATGATATTATTGCTTGTTAATTATTATCTAATTATAACAATGTTTAATATTTTTAGCGAGAAGTTATACATCATATAGAAAAAAAAGATCTTAAATCCGAGGAATCAAGAGCTGTTAAAAAAGAAGTAGATTTTATACCACACACACCACCTAAAGTGAAAAGCAAAAATGTTGCCGGACCTCCAGTTTATTACCCTCCAGGATCAGCAGAGTTCACTAAAAAGGAAGAAGCTGGAGGAGCAATGATGCAATCTGGAGTAAGTGGAAAATGTTTAAAATTTTTGTTTATTTGTTGTATTGATATGACAATTATGATTGATTTTATAGGGACAATGGCAAAAGGCAAGTGGAAAATATGAATACGAAGCTGCAAGCAAAAGTAAAAGCAAGAGCAGCAGCGGAGCTGCTGTTGTACCAGTTTGTTTACCACTGTGTTGCGCTCTACCATGTACCATTATTTAAATGATTCAGAAGAGCTTGATATATGTGAAAATAATTGTATAAATTAATTGTACTAACACTGATTGCAATTGAAATTAATTGCTTTATGACTGTTGAATGATAAAATGTTAAATTAGCAATCCTCGTATATTTTAATAATTATGAAATAACAAACACTTATATTTTAAATGAAATCGAAAAATAAAATCTTATAACATACTACAGTTTATTGTATAAACCATAAATATCAGCTCGATAATGTCTTAAATAATTTTATTTCGCATAAAATTACATAATTAGTCTGAATTTTTTCTCACTGTATCAAAAAGTCTTATTTAAAAATGTATATTCATTTTATTTTAGCTGTAACAAGTTATACTTTTTAATAAATTCTTTAATACTTCTCTACAAAATACTTTGATATAAATTAATATTTATAATAATACTATCCTAGGAAACTATGATAACAACTGAAAAAGGAACATTGTGTCTGTAAAACAAAAAATATTTCATATAGAGAATTTAATAAATTAATAGTAATAAACTGCATATACTGTAGCTACGCAAAAAATTGTATCCTAAAAAAAAGGATATCATGAAAGATTTGTTAAATTTTAAATATTGTATTACTTAAATATTGATCTTACATTTACAAAATTGTCATATGCAAATGAATCTGCTTCTGTATCCCAAACACATTTTGTCCCCGCTTTAATTCCTGTTCCATGCATTTCTCCCAGAATAACATTTACCACATACTTGTATCGACCAAAATTTAGTCCTATAAATGTTACAATCATAGTGAATATATTGTTATCCAATTAAAAATTATAACCATTAATATTAAATCCTCTACCTTTGATTTTTTCACGAATTATATCAGCTATTTCTTTAGTCCATTCGACAGCATCATCCGAGTTATAAGTTTTTAGTGATAGTTGATCAAAAAGTACATTATGAATTACTTCTTTTGCACTTAATGGTTTGAATCTGATGTGAAGGAAAATTATAGACATTTAATCAATTATTACAATTCATTACATTAAATTTGTACTTTTCTGCAAGAAGAGGCTGAATGCGATAAACATGATCTTCTGGTTCCTGTATCCCTTCTGCATATCCTCCTTCTTCCATTTTTTATTATTAAATAATAAAAATCTAAGTGACAGTTCGAATTTTCACGTATTTTGTTCTTGAATCATTGACTACAATTGTCGATCAAACTGTCGTGTATGCAATTCGTATACACATGGCAATGCAGGGCAAAACAATAAATAAATGTTCTGATTGGTCAATTCGACTTGATATAGTGTGGTATAGTTAAATCCGATGGCGCTACCAGTTTGAATTTGATTTGCGACCGTTGCAAAAATACGAGCCGGACTTTCCTAACCTTCAAAGCAACTAATAAAAGCCTTCGAGATTTTCTACTGCACGCAACTTGCAATTACCTCCAAATGCCGAACAAATTAAATTTAATACTATGTTTCACAGGAACTGTCGACTTGTTATCCCGTAAGTGTGTTAGAACTTTCAAAATTATATCGAAATTTCACAACGTTATCTTATGCGCAAATAGTTGTAGTCTTAGGATTATAACTTATACGCATAGTGAGTGCATTTAAAAAGCTATCTTTATTTGAATTCCCTTGAATTAATAATAAATACATAAAACAAATGTAAAAATCTTAATTTTACGGAAGTCAAACGTGTTCGTATATACGTTTTGTTCTTTATTACAATGATTTCTTCATTGTTTTGTCAAGTTTTCATAAAAGATTATTGAAAATACATTTTTTCAATTTTAATATAATTTTAACGTACTTAAATAATTAGTTTTACTTTAAACCTCCTTAACGGGGTTTACTACACGATACAGTAAAAGTATCATTGTCTACAATTCGGTACACGTAATTTTTGTAGGTGGCAAAACTTATGTCCCGCATATCAGACGTGTGGTCGTAAATTTTTTTGATCACCGGTGGGAAACTTGGTACGTTAGCAGCAGCGGCTATTTCGTCATAGTAAGCCCATTGTCGTTCTTTCAATTTGATGATATGTCTCAACTGTAATAAAAAAGAACATTAATTTTTTCGCAATAATGACAACAATTAGAAATTTTATAGGCGCGAAATGGACTTACTGGAACTCCTTGATTCAACAAAGATTTTTTCTCAGCCTCGTATTCTTCGTACATTCGTTCCTTAGGAGGCAATTTTATACGGTTTTCGAGAATTCCAAGTATATACTGCGCCTGAATGTGGAACATTGGAAACGGTATAACTATACCAGGTAGACCCATGAGGAATAAATTAGGGGCCTCCATATGAACTAGATACTTGTAGATAGGTTCTACATGGTTGTCATCAGTCAGGAGTTTGACCTTCTCCGACATAAATGGATACGTAAATTTGTAACCTTAAATTTAAAAATTGCCATAAGAGGTTTGAGAAGGTGAGAATTTAATTTAAGAAAATTGAATTATTTAATTGATTCATTCAAAATAATTCAATTTGATTGATTTTTTTTCTTGTTATGTTAATTACCGGTGCAATATATAAAATCGTCCACTTCGATTGACGAACCGTCCCGAAGAGAGAAGATATTTCCCTGGATGGACTTGACACCTGCTGTTTGCGTGATGTTTTTCCTCATTTTCAAATCGACTGGTTTTGGTAAGTTATGACTTAGATAAACCTAAAATGATAATGTTCGTATTATAAATCAGCCTAATCTTATCGTAAATATGTAGTTACATACTTTCTCGGCGTACTCTGATACTTCTAATGCGATGTCGATCCCGGACCAAGAAGCGCCGAGGATGCATACTCGCTTACCAGCATAGGCTTCCGGCTTCCTGTACTGATGACTGTGAATGGTCTTTCCTGGAAAGCTCTCTATACCTTCAATTTCTGGTACATAACCATCCGTATAGTGGCCGTTGCATAAAACAACAGCGTCGAAGGTTTTTGTCGTTTTCACCTTGGTCTCCAGAGACTCGTATGTAACGATCCATACGTTCTGGCCATTCTTCAATGTTTCCGGTTCGATATGACGAACGATGGTATTGAGCTAAAATTTTTTTTTAATCAATTAGAAGATGATCATTTGAAGCGATTATTTTATTTCGAAATTCATCACAAGCACCTTCATATGCGGATAAAGATTGAAATGTTGAGCGTAATCGAATAAATACTGGCGGATCACGCTGTGATGAACGAAAGACGGTCCATTCTCGTCCTCGAATGGGAAATCTGGTATCTGCATTATTTCTTTCGGCAGATTTGTTCTGTACATAGAATTACAACATTCTTATTTTTGTGGCATTTGATTCGTATTGCTTCATATTTATGTCAAAATTTTAACGATAATATATAAAATCATATTCGACCTTGAATTAGCGAGACAAATTTTATGGTCTGTCAAATTCTTGGTATATATTATGATGTGATTTCAGTAACTGATTTGTTAATCTGGTTGATTTGGTAGTTTATTTTCCGGAACTAGTTATGAAGATGATTAACACATTGGCGAGTCAGAAAGTGTATCGCGTGTCAATAGAGTTTATCGCTTACACAGTGTAAGTATCAGCACTATAAGCTGCTGGTACTCGTAAAGAAAACAAAAGTATCGGGTGCGATATGTCCAAGCCACGGCCAAAGACGGAAATCACTTTTATAATTAATGATGTAATTTTTATTAATTGGACAATGTCCATTTTGTTATTATCTTTTTGTTACTTTAATTCGTTTTTTAATAATAATCACTTCGAAAAAAAAATCTCAAAAACATATGTAAATGAATTGAAATTACTAAATTTCTAGAAATCAGTTTGATTGATAGTTTAACGTACATGGCTATGATATCGTATACATATTCTATTCAAACGTTATTCAATTTTCAGACAAACCTTAGATTTTTGTACATACTGCTATGCACAGGAAGACCATTTTTGTCTACTTCAGTTTCGTCGGTATATACCCAAGTCCCACCGATTTGACTCGTCTGTTCAAATAGAGTAAGGCTGTAGGTTTCAGGTTTAGAAACCACATGTCGTGCAACTATTAAACCAGCAACACCACCACCAACTATGGCAATACGTTTTTTGGTACTCGGCATTTTGGATCTAAATACTTCTAATGAAACAAAAAAAAAACGAATAAAATTGAATGATGTAAGAATTTTTGAAATTACTCGCAAATATCAAAATTAATTTAATCGTAGTGTAGTATTTTGAAAAAATCTATGACACAATTAACAGAATCATGCTTTTAGAGGATTAAAAATGAATATCTACAGTTAATAATACTTTATCCTCTCGTAATAATTGGAATACGTTTAACGAGTGTTAACTATCTCGGGATGATTTAGAACTGATCGCGACCTGCTCCAGCTAGAGGACGTTTTAAGACTGCTCTGGCATGCTTCAATAAGACTATGCTATTACGTGAGTACTACCCCTACCCCTTTTCCTTTTCCTTTCATCTCTTATCCATAAATTGACTTATGTAAATGTGGAAAATGTTTCTTTCTAGAAAGTCACATGTACGTAAACACCACCACGCTACCCATGTTGCATCTCGGTATGATGAAATAACATTAAGCGTTTAATCAGTACATATCGAGGGTGGATTTTTTTTAACGAATCACGCAGACGCATTATTAGTACAACGACTAATTCATGCCGAGGAATCTACGTAATCAGAAAAACAAATTGTGCTCCTTATAGAACGATAAGTATGCGATAATATTTATTATTTCATTTCGTTCATACAATGAAATGTGCACATATACTATTGCGTATAGCCGCGCAGACGAACTTATCTATCCATGAATAATAACGATATTTATCCAATCGCAAACTATTTCACATAATGAATTGAGGCATCACTGCAAAATAAAATGACTTTTTGACTTATCAATAACAATGTATTGTGAAAAATAATAATGCAATAACATACAAGAGATAATTCTTTAATTTTATCTATACTATTGATTCTTTACTATTGAGTAAAGAATTTTTCTCTCGTAATATCGGTCGCTACTCCGTCAGTTGTAATATCGCTAAAATGTTTCGCCAATCTAGCACGAGTCATAGATAATTTCATTAAATGGAAATTAGATAATTAAAAACTCGTTTAATATTGTAATAGTAACGATAATTTTATCGTTATAACAACTTGCTTTTCAACGGGTTCTTTGATGCAGATCGAATTTATTTCGTTATTCTCGAGAAGAGGGTAATTTTCTACCAATGGCCTTTTTAAAAGGACGCTGAGTAGGATACTACTAAGAACGCCACCAACGGCTATCTGAAAGACTTCAATAGCGTTACGACTCAGCTAGAAATATCACCCATGGATGAGTTGAACGCTCCGATTGTCGAAGACCTGATTACAGTCTAAAAATAATTTTTCATTGATCTTTTGTGTAATTGAAGTTGAAAAAATAATAATAAATAAATCTAAAAAAAATATAATATTCTGACCATTTCAAAATTTCCAGGACAACGTCGGTGAAGAGGTTACCTTCCCATCGAGACAAAATCATAAAAAATTTTGATTTATTTTCTACGTGAATTTCATACATCGTTTAGCATCGATAAACAAAACAGCGTCTGGTTATTGCGTTATCGGCGAATGCATATACTTATTGTTAGTCGAAAGAATTCATTGTTGTGACAGAAGGAGACTAAAACTGCGTAAGGTACAGTAGCGCTCAAAATTATTTTAATACGATAAAATATTCAAGAGGAACAAAATATTTTTGATTCTTTGCTATTACAATTCTTCTATTAATTATATGAATATAATAATTATTTGTTAAAAAAATTAAAAAAAAATGCTTAAACTACTCCAAATACATTTCACCCTTCCCTATTACAATTTTTTTTCATTCCGATATTTGTATACTTTTTCTACCCGTAAAAAAAAATTAGATTCCTTAAAGTAAACAACAATGTTGATTAAAGTACTTCTTCGTTTGTTTTCAGTTAAATCGAAAATCGTATTTGTCAAAATGGTTTCGAGCGCTACTGTAGATAAAACAGTGTTCTCCCAAAACTAGCAAAAGTGCATCCGGCTATGGTTCCTTGACAGAATCCATATGGTAACCATATGTACCGGAACTTTGTCTAAATTTCATCGACACCTCAAAAACTCGAGACTGTAATCGAAGACAATAACAACAAGAATAGGTAATCCTATCGAAGTCTCGATGGCTAAGAGAATTTTTTTACGTAAAGAGAACGGCTTTCGAACTTGCAAAGGCCATAGCCAGCCGTCGGTTTGTAGCCATGCTACGTAAATAACGTGACGCCTTGCTGTGGGTGGGGGGGAAGGAGTGTGCCATGGCGCTGGCTGACTGGATGGGAAGGGAAGTGAAAAGCAGGTGGGAAGGAAGGCTCTCTCAGTTAAGTGTGCTGCTTGTCGACTGTGGGTCGACGGAAGCACGCGAAATTAAGGATTAAAACTCGTGAAACAATTCGATTGAAAAATACTCGAGTTGCTAACGCACCGGGAATCGTTGAAAATGACACAACGCGTGCTAAGCTAACGGAAATAACGCGGTCATTGCGAACACGGATAGTGCGGTTTTATAAATCTCGTGTGAGCTCAGTATTGAAATCACTGTGTGTGTCGTGTTGTTCGTTCTCGATACAAATAGTAGTTTCTGGTCGAGTTTTGGAGTCAAGGTGCGTTTACGAGGAAAAGACGTGCACGCTGCGATTGAACAAAGAATTTCGGGGAGTTAGGTGTGTTGAGTGTGAGAGAGAATGCTTTAATTCATCATATACACAGGTGCGCCTCCTGCGCGCACCGAATGTAGTGACATACCATCGTATACCGTGTCCCTGAACTGTTCCTTCTCAACTCGTTCGAAAATCAGTTCTCTTTTTTTCTCTTTCTAGCTGCGAAAATTTGAATCGCCAGTTTATACGTTACTTCTGTTTCTCGTCATATATATATATATATATATATATATAAATACATCGATAATATCGCGCGGTCTATTGTGTGCCTCACGGACGTTGATGAGGTCATACGCGGTAATTCGATCAAATGATTTTGACGCGAAACCACAGCTTACGAGAAACAAACTATTTACATAACAGCGTTGCATTCGTAGATGATTGATTGGCAGTAAACAGCTGGATAAACAATTGCGGAGCCTGACTATTTATTGCTAATCTTTCAACAAAAAGTTATGCACAGTTTGAATAATGGAATAGTTAACGTTTTTCTGTCGCAAGAAGACCTTAAGAAAAAAAATGAAATTGACCACGGATTTGTGAGCGGATAAGAGGATTTGCTCACGGTACTTTTACGTAAGAAGAAATCTGAATAAACTTGTGAGCGTGCAAGAGAGAGAGAGAGGTGTTTCGTTTCGGAATCGTGGCAGGCAACAGTCAGTCTCGACAGACCAAGCCGGCGCGGGTACAACTTTTAGATTAAAGATATGGCCGCCACCGTAGTTTTTTGGCTATCGTTTTTGCGAGTTTTCAGCCTCAATTTAATTTTGCTGTTGTTTACATTCGAATTCTATACGGCGTAACGTCATCGATGACACTTTCAGATCTCGGAGTTTATAACGAACCAATCTCTACACTGAAAATAAGAATTTGTTGAAGTTACTTAATATTTATTTTATCTAGTAAACAAATATTAGATGAATAAATATATAAAATATAAACATAAGTAACGTGAAATAACAAATGATAGAAAAATATTAGTAATAAATATTAATGATAAATATTTATTTCGATGTATGCAAATAAGTGCATTCGACAATTTTTTATTTTCAATGCAGTTCTGTCTGGTCACTCTTATTATAATAAATTCTTCATTCAATGATAAGAAAAAGGCGCATTCGTCATAATAAGGGAAGGTCGAAACAATTCACTGTAATATCACATTAATAAGACTTAGTATATATTGAAAAAAAATTGCGAAATTACCGAGCCTTTCGCCAGATTTTTATCAGCATTATGTCTGTTCATTGGGCCTCGTTTTCTTTTTCAAGGTGCAATCGAGAAATGAAGATCTGACGTTTGTATTTTTCGAGTACGGATTTCGATCAGAAATTCGCATACATCACCGAATAAAAATCGATAACTGTATGCGTTGCAACGAGAGAATGACGAAAGATGCATTACACCGAAAAAAGTCGAAAATTCGGAACGTAGTGCGCCAAGACTCGTGACAGAGAAGAGAAAAGAAAGCCGGAATCGTCTACCAGTTGATCTAGAAAAAATATTATAAAAAAAAGGAGCACGACGAAGTAGAAAGTTTTGTTTTTCTACTATTGATCATAAGCCAGATATACATCTTTCAAGCAGAAAATATGAACGTGCGGAAAATAATTCATCAGTCATTTCACCAATCATCCACCGCGCAAATCTACATCAGATTTTCGCTGCTGCTATTAATTCTACACACGGAGGTGAGTGGTCGAAAATTTGTGATTCGAGAAATTTTTGATTCTAATAACAGTGAGCAATCAAAATGATTGGAAACGTGATTTCATACATTGGAAGAAATTTTGTAGCTTGATCCAACTACACCGAATATTAAGTCCCATTGTTAAATCCACTGATTCTCATGTACCAAACGTAACTGCACTGATTAAGGTCACTATTCAAGATAATAAAAAAATAAATATTTCCGATTATTTTATTATAATATTAATAATTTTATGTAGAGAATTCACTATACTAATATATTGTTAATTTCTATAGAACTTTTAAAATTTCACTACTGTTTAATTGTTAGGATTTGTTTTAACCAATAAAAATAGTAATTTCTTTTAGTGTACAAAGCACACGTATGTATATATATATATATATATATATATATTTAAGGCTGCACGCAAATAAGAAAGAGAAAGGCGTCTCGTAGGCTCGTGAAACGCTACGCGCGTATCCGATTCCGATTTACAGTTTTTATTCGCAAATCTTAGTGAATCGATGCAGGAAGGCGCTTTATCGCACGATCTCTTAAATATTCAGCGCGATTTCATATACACGCGCATACCAGCCGTTTTTAATGTGATCGTTAAAATTTACAAGTGTCAATTTATTTGGGACGCGTGCCGACCTATTTTCGTTGTATCACCAGTTATTTTGTTTCGACCTAGAAGATTTGTACACCGAAATTGCACGAAAAACTAGACTGACATCGATTCAAAGACAATCTTGTTTTTCAATGCATTTCTTATTTAACTTTTTTTATATTTTTATTTTAAAAAATTTGACGTGTATTAACCCAGAATTCGATTTTTTTAAATAGATCAGTTATTGCACTGACCTGGCCATCGAAATTCCCGGTAATTTAAGTCAAGAAAATTCCTGGTATAGACTTGACTACAGTCCAGCAGTCGGCTATCCACCGCCTAACACGACAATAGCAGCGACAGATATTGGCGATGTTATCAAATTCAAAGACGGTTTGCCCGGTACGAAATATGAGTTTTGGTTGTATTATCGGAATGCAACTCTACACGATTGGTTGACGTGGACCGCGTCGATTACTACCGGTTGGTTGATTCTCAATTCTACATTGAAAATGAAAATTTGCTAAATTTACAAATTTATCTGGAACTGAGATAATATTTTCATTTTTATTTCAGCTCCAGATCCTCCGTCGAACTTAACAATATCGGTACGCAATGGGAAAACCGCAATTGTTTACTGGTCACCACCAGCCGAAGGAAATTATTCCGGTTTTCGATTGAGGGTGCAAAGTTTTAGCGATGCTGGCAATCCTAGAACTAAGGTCATACCCGCCAATGCGGTACCGTACACACTCCACGATCTCACGCCTGGAGCGACTTACTCGTTACAGCTTTTTACAGTCTTAGATGCTAAAGAAAGCGTAGCTTATACCAGCAGAAATTTCACGACAAGTGAGTTTTCATTTTATAATTATTACCTATCGAAAATAGGTCTGCTCTAACAAAAATTCAGTTTGCAAAAGTTGTTACAAAAATAATTAAATAGAAATCATTTACAGAGCCCAATACGCCGGGAAAGTTTATCGTTTGGTTCCGTAACGAAACAACGTTGCTAGTTTTATGGCAACCTCCGTACCCAGCTGGAATTTATACTCACTACAAAGTCAGTATAGATCCATCGGATGCAATAGAATCTGTATTATATGTGGAGAAAGAAGGGGAACCTCCTGGACCTGCTCAAGCTGCCTTCAAAGACCTTATTCCTGGTAGATAATCATAAAACTGCGCGATTGAACATTTTAAACAAACCAATAAATTTTAGGTAGGGCTTATGACATATCAGTGCAAACAGTCTCAGAAGATGAAACGTCGGCGCCAACCACAGCGCAATATCGCACAGTGCCATTGCGGCCTCTCAATGTCACGTTTGACAAATCGTCAATTACTTCAACCTCATTCCGTGTACTGTGGACCGCGCCAAATGGAACCTCTGAGTTCGATAAGTATCAAATATCACTCGGAGGGAATAGAAGGCTCACACCGATCACAAGAAATCGGGATGAAGAGAGCAAGTGGGAATTTAAGGATCTGGAGCCTGGCAAGACATATCAAGTTGTTGTGAAAACGGTTTCCGGCAAAGTGACTAGTTGGCCAGCTAGTGGAGATGTCACGCTCGGTATGTTTGTTGATACTGAATTTCGTTAAATTAAGAATGTTTAAGAATATGTAATATCTTAAGGGATTTATATTAACTATCTCTTAAACATCTTTAATAATTTCTATTATTAATTGTTCAGAACCACTTCCTGTAAGGAACCTTCAAGCTAATATCGACAACAAGACGGGAATGGTTGAAGTTTCGTGGACACCAGAGAATTCCAGTACACAAGATACTTATAAAGTACAATATCATGAAGTAGAAACAATCATCGGTGGTGATAGTAACAGTTTCACCACGGACAAAACAAAGGTTACAGATTTATTTCTCATAAAAAATATTTTTCAATCGTAAAGGAACCGACTTGAATATCAAAATTGTATTACAGGTCATGCTTGAAGCTCTGTTACCAGGCCGAAATTATTCTATAATTGTGCAAGCAATTAGCAATAAAATCGAGTCTAACGAGACAGTACTTTATACCGTAACTCGTCCATCTAGTCCTATCATAGAAGACCTGAGGCCCATCGAGAAGGGTCTCAATATTTCATGGAAGAGCGATGTCAATTCACGACAAGAAAAATTCGAAGTTACCCATAATAGAAACGACACTGGTGAAAGTGCAACGACTTTGACCACAGAATCTCATATTGTTTTAGAGGATCTTTACCCTGGTGCTGGTTACGAGGTCAAAGTTTTTGCTATCAGTCATGGACGAAAAAGCGAACCTCATGATTATTTTCAGGCTGTCTGTGAGTATCATCTTTCTACTTAAAAGTAAAGAAAAAGTACTCATATCGATAAATATGTAATATTTTTCAGTACCACATCCGCCCAAAAATTTAAGTATTGAAAAAGTTACAAGCAACACGATTGTCGTGAACTGGAAAGCACCTACGGATTCACTATTTTCTGAATACTCTATTAGATATCGTACTGAAGACGATCCTAGATGGGTGAAGCTTCCTAGTGTGCGACAAACTGAAGCAGAGGTAGCTGATATGACTCCCGGAGAAAAATATACTATTCAAATTAATACCGTGAGTTTTGGTGTTGAGAGTTTATACCCTCTACAAGTAAACCACACAGTTCGTAAGTGCTTCACAATTATGTCATGTTAAATTACATCTGTTAGAAACATTTTGAGCATCCAGTGATCGTTTAATGGAAATTCTTTAGGACCAAATTCTGTATTCAATATTACACCTGTTGTGGATTCGACAAATATAACTCTAGAATGGTTAAGGCCAGAAGGTAGAATAGAAACATATGTCATAAGATGGTGGGCCATTGAAAATCCCGACGAATGGAAAACAAAAAATGTTACTGGAAGTATCGATACGTCTGCTATCAATTTTGAAGAAAATCCGAATCATACGGAAAAAATATTAGTTGGTGATTTGATGCCTGGAGTTCAGTATGGGTTTTCGGTATATACAGTTTCCTACGATTTAACAAGTGACGTTACAAATTTGACAACTCGTACGAGTAAGTATGATTGAAAAATACAAAAAAATAGATTCATTATATATTTATAAGTAATATGATTATGTAATAACAATTGCTATAACAATTTCAGTGCCTTTAATTCAATCGGAGGTTGTTGTAGTAGTCGATCGAGATCAACCAGACTCATTGACGTTGCGTTACACTCGAACACCAATTCAATTCTCGAGATTCGATTTATATAGATTCCGTATTAGCGACGCAAATAATACCACTCAAGAACGATTGGTTGATGATACTGACACGAAAATTACATTTACTGATTTAATTCCTGGAAAATTGTATAACGTTACTGTTTGGACTGTCAGTGGTGATGTGGAAAGTAGACCTCTGATCAGACAAGATCGGCTTTGTAAGTGAATATAAAAATCAATAACTATATTATAGTATTAAATTTAGATTTTTTAACTAATAATTAATCAATTACATAACATGGAATATTTAATTTTAATTTTTAGATCCCGATCCAATTACTGCTATTCAAGCGATTGAAATAAATGATACCAAAATAACTCTAACATGGGATGTGCCACGAGGAGTTTACGACGCGTTTGAAGTGCAATATATAAATACTGAAGGCAATTACGTTCAAAATATTACAACTATAAACATGATAACGATCGCCGAATTAAAGCCTCATAGAAATTATACCTTCACTCTTGTGGTGCGTTCTGGTTCGGAATCAACTTATTTAAGGAGATCGAATCCTTTAAGTGCTAGTTTCACTACCAGTGAATCGTATCCAGGCAAAGTAGACAAATTCCATCCAACTGATATTCAACCAGGTGATATTAGTTTCGAATGGTCATTGCCAGACCACGAACAAAATGGTATTCTTAAAAAATTCAGTATTATTTACGGACTCGAGGTAAATATATGTTGCCCAATTTTCTGTTCAAAATTTTAAAAGTTTTTAATACTTGCATTAATGTAATATTTGTCAACAGGGTTCACCGCATACACAAATACAAGATTTTCGCCCAAATGAATCTCGTGGTGTTATTAAATCATTAGTACCAGGCAAAACATATATTTTCCGAATTAGGGCAGAAACCAAAGTTGGTTATGGCCCTGAAGCAACATGGAAACAAAAAATGCCGATATTAGCACCACCAAAACCACCAACGCAAGTGGTTCCCACCGAAGTCTGTAGAAGTAGTACCACGATTCAAATTAGATTCCGAAAGAATTACTTTAGCGAACAAAACGGTGCGGTAACGGCTTACACGATTATAGTAGCTGAAGATGATAGTAAGAACGCCTCTGGTCTCGAAATGCCAAGCTGGAGAGATGTTCAAGCTTACAGTATTTGGCCACCTTACCAGGTAATTCGTGATTCAAATCTTAATAAATTACAGAAAGTAAATTTCGTTTTGAAAATTAGGTAATGGAACCATATTTCCCATTTAAAAACGGTTCAATCGAAGATTTTACTATCGGAACGGAAGATTGTGACAATAAAATTGGATATTGCAATGGACCATTGAAATCCGGGTCTACTTATAAAGTGAAGGTTCGAGCGTTTACGGCTCCTGACAAGTTTACCGATACTAGTTACAGTTTCCCCATACAAACAGGTGAGATGAATTCCCTAAATGATTTTATATTCTTTATCACAATTCTTATTTCAAGCAACTATTATTACAATTTTTCGACACGCTTCAAAATTTTATAAACTCATATATAAAATTAAGATAGGCGTAAAAGTCGCCTAATAAAATTCATTAGTTACACAAAATTCGTAAACCAATCAGGAAAAGCTTAAAAATAAAATAAACTTGTCAAAATTCATTACAAAATTCGAACATGTTTTAATTTCGACTAATGAATATTTCAAGTTGTTATTATACCGCCCTCTAATGCACATGCTACCGAAGGATTGCTGCGTGCAGGTAAGAATACATTCGATATATTTGCAGCAATTAAATATTAATTAGTTTACATTCGAGTTATAGTTCGTAAGCTATTTTCTCTTAAATTATTACACTTCTATTATTTTCAATCTAGATAAAGACAACACCGGTATAATAGTCGGTGTAACAGTGCCAATAGTATTACTACTGACTTTGCTCGGAATTGGATTATTGGTGAGAAAGCGTAGAAGTCACAACAAAGGTCGGAAAACAACGGAAACGAGGGTAACCGATAACCTTTCATTGCCAGAGAGTGTTATTGAGACCAAGTAAGTGCCATTTCGTTTGTAATAAATTTTAGTACATCGAACACGAAGAGAAATACTATATTTCGATTTTAGTCGGCCTATCAAAGTAGAAGATTTTGCGGAACACTATCGAATAATGTCTGCCGATTCTGATTTTCGATTTTCCGAAGAATTCGAGGAATTGAAACACGTAGGCAGGGACCAAGCATGCACTGCCGCCGATTTGCCTTGCAATAGACCTAAGAATCGTTTTACCAATATTTTGCCTTACGATCATAGCCGGTTCAAACTCCAGCCAGTCGATGATGAAGAAGGCTCGGATTATATCAACGCGAATTACGTTCCAGTACGATTTCATCACATTTATTCGAAAGAACAAGATTATATAAATAATAATTTATTTTCATTACCACAGGGACATAACTCGCCGAGAGAGTTTATAGTTACTCAGGGACCTTTACACTCAACACGAGATGATTTTTGGCGAATGGTATGGGAAAGCAATAGCAGAGCAATAGTGATGTTAACGCGTTGTATCGAAAAGGGAAGAGAAAAGTGCGATCATTATTGGCCAATGGACACATTGCCAGTTTATTACGGCGACATATGTGTCACGATACTTAATGAAGCTCATTATCCTGATTGGAGCATAACCGAATTCATGCTCTGCAGGGTCAGTAAATGACAACCAAATTTGTACCTTCCATTTTAATGTTGGATAAAACCTAATTTCAGTGAAAATTTTTCATGAAATTATTTTTGAAACAGGGTGATGTCAAACGCGTGATCCAGCACTTTCACTTCACGACGTGGCCAGATTTTGGGGTTCCTAGTCCTCCCCAGACTCTGGCAAGATTTGTGCGCGCGTTTCGAGAACGTGTACGACCCGATCAGAGGCCGATAGTGGTGCACTGTAGTGCCGGTGTCGGACGTAGCGGTACCTTCATAACACTAGATCGAATTCTCCAGCAAATTCTGGTTTCAAATTACGTTGATATATTCGGTATCGTTTGGGCTATGAGGAAGGAGCGTGTATGGATGGTGCAAACCGAACAGCAATATATTTGTATACACCAGTGTTTACTAGCAGTTTTGGAAGGTCAAGATACAACTGGACCACCCCGTGAAATTCATGATAATCAAGGATTCGAAGGTAAACTTTATCATTGGCAAAATATTACTCGTTACGTCAATTCATTGAATATATATAATAGATTTTTTTTAAACATGTGACTAAACGTTCGTTACTTTTAACAAGAATTAAATCTGCACGAACACGTTTAGTGTCAGATTCCGTAATTATCACAATTTTTTCTGATGTCAGTGGAAAAAAGTTAAGAAAAAGAATTTGGAGAGTTATGTTTTATTTTCGGAGCCTTAGATTTTAATTTCCATGCATTATGTACAGAAATTTATTTCTCATTCCTTATTCTTGCGCCGTGTCATATTCAGGCAAGAATCGAAGTTCGATTGATAGCACAAACAGTCCCGCCAAGTCCGAGAAGGAAAGATGATCTTCAAACAACGAAAACTCCGTTGACGGTAAATCCGGTGGCTAATATTCCCCAAACGCACGTTTTCGGAATGCATTTTATTTTACAATAGATTTATTTTGAATAATTTTTTAACATTATGAAAATGGAATTCTCACAAAAGCATGGAATTAATCATTCTTAAATACATCAATTTTTACTAGATAGATTTCACATTACTTTTATAATAATAGAAAGTTTTTTCACTTTATTATCAATCGTTTGTATGTTATGATAAAAGGAAAATATATGACAATTTATTTATGTTGATTCATAGGCTCCATTGATTTCGAACAAAACAGAAATCAATGTTGAATACTGTCTTGGCTGCATGAAATAGCAAAATAATGCATTATGAATACTTTGCTAAATATTTATTTTTTTTTACAGATGATGAAGGTATAGCTGAATCTGGAATGTGATAATGCATTTCTTCCAAAGTGAACAAAATATGAAGACAATTGTATGTTTAACATTTATCTTCTTAAGTTAATGTACTTAATTTATTCGGCGAGATAGTGAGAGAAGAGATCCGGATTATTCAAACATGATTTCCATGGTAATGAATGAAAAAAAAGATTATCGCTATTCAAAATTAAATTAAAATGGATAAAAAAATACCAAATAATTTGAACGGTATTAAATATTTAAATTCAAAGTGTATAAAATGAGCACTTTAATCAATGGCATTTTTAATGATAAAATGAATTAAGCTTTGCAAATGCATATTGGGTGCCTGTTTACAGCTATCTAATCGCCTTTGGAAAAAACGCACACTGAATCAATAAACACGTGCTTCCACGCGTTAATGTGAATCGTATTGAACGTAATTTTAGCATTTTAAGTTAAGATGAAATCGATCAAAAAGTTGTGTAGTTATTTGTAAATAGAATTTCGAGCAGGATTCACATACGTATTAATTGTATAGTATTGTACTCTATTTTTCGAATCTCAAACTGAGTCACTATTCATAGAACCCATGATTTTTGTAATTAATCATGCCAAGTAACAAAATAACATTTTAATGATATTATTCAATTACAATTATTTTGAATCTTCATGACGATGATCCGTCCAAGCGCCGTATTAGACGTGCCAAATGAAACTAAGATTTAATTAGATCAAAGAAAACGAAACTTGAATCGATATCATTTTGGTTCAATTTCAATCGCAGCATGTTTTGGAGCATTGTAGGCTCAGAAAAGTCTAATTTTATTGATGCAACACTATGTTTTATAGATTTATATATATAAATATATATATATATATATATGTGTATATCTCTTTTTGAAATGAATGTATATTTTTTCAATTTCAACAATTTCATTTTCAAACTCGATAAAATGTCGGAATTTATATATACTTATAATAATATAATATAAGAAGTGAATATTTTATTATTTTTTTAAAGATCCGATGAGTGAACATACATTTTAAAACTTTAAACAAGAATGTCTCTTGTTGAAATTTTTGCCAAAGTATTACATATGATATTTTATGTAAATCTGTTTTTAAATTATAAGTTTATACCAACTTGAATTCGTTTTATCTTGAATCGTTTTTAATGATAATTCTTATACCGTTTCTTTTTTATGTTCACACATAAATATAATAACTTCTGCGTAATGTTAAAATATTAATTGTAGTAACAAAGATGTGAAAAGCAAAATAAGAATTGTAAAATATATCAATGATATTATTATAAGGTAATATTTATAATTCATATTTTTTACAAAAATAATTTTACGCTTTAAGAATTTTTACAATCTCTTTACTCGAGGATATTTACTACTGCTATTGAATAACGCAATATCAGTGAATGATTTGTTTTCTATCGTTTCTGAAATTAGTAGTGACATATCATGTTTTATATAAATGATCGATAATTATGAAATGGAATTTTTCCTGAAATGTTGGATGAATTTTACGTATATGCTGCAAAACAACATAATTCTAAAATAGATTAGAATCTCAATTCTTATTATTTGTTGTAATTTGAGATGGCGTTGCTAATTTTTGTAATATAAATTTGATTTACCCAGCTCCATTTTAATAAAGTTTATGTGATAACTCTATTACTGAAATGTACTCAACAAATTTATGTACTTAAGTTATTGTTATGAATGTGAACAATGTAACAGATCTTTTAAACAATATTATTCGATTATAAAAATTGCAAGCATTATCTGTATGTAACATGTTACGTTATTATTGTTATCATGATTAATTACATATGTATTATGTATTATCAATTTGAATGTTTGTACTCATGAAAATCTATAATTAAAACATTCCATAACACATGAAATGTGTTTATTGTATAATATGAATGAAGCGAGTATTTTAAATTAATAAAATCGCAGCACAAGTGAATTCGTTTTATCAATTTAAAATTTATCTGATTATGCTCTGAGAAGCTTCCTTGAAATCACATTATTTCAATTCCTTTTGTGTATAAAATGTGAGTTAACTTTTAAAACTTTCATGCTATAGTCTTCTTAATCGTTTTCTTTAAAATATCATAAATATCGTAAAACTTAAATGTTGTTGACACGCCTGTAATTTATCAATTATGAAATAAGGTAAACTTTAACGATTAATAAAATAGTAATTGAACGTATATAAAAATACAGTGACTGAAACATAAATATTTCAAAAATGTACCTTAAAATGTTTAAATAACGCTGCAATGCGCTTGATTATAATTGAGATATAAAATATGTCTTTCGATTTTTTTTACAAATAGACTGATTATTACTCGGTTGTAAAAGTTGAAGAATCACGAAATATCATTTTTCCTATTCATAGTATAAATAATAAATAGCGCAATATGTAGTACAAGAAGCGAGTAAACAACGCGTTCAAATACAAATCTAGTTTATCACATTTCGTAATATCACAGATTGAGTAATACAAATATTTGTTACATTGTAAATTAAACGGACGTATTGCTTTGTACTCAATTACGAAATACATTGTTTATAAATCACACGTAAACCATTTGTTTCAGATTGTAGACTTAGTCGAATTACAAAAAGTTACTAATTTAACTGTAATTGGTTTCCATTTCAATCGTCATAAAAATAATTTAACAATATTTCATGAAAATTGAGCAGTTTTGATAGAAAAGTTAAAAAAATAAATAAAGTAGATAATTTTTGAAATGATTTACTTCGGCGTAAAGTTAATTATTTACGTGCCTTATAATAGAATATAAAATCCAATTGCACTACACTTACCCCTTGTGTCCAATACGTATTCGTCCAGATAATTTGATTCACTTGAAATTATTTATATTTCTAAAGTACACGTAAAATCGCAACGTTTCATAAAAAAAATGTAGAGCCGTATTGTTGTCTCTCTTAACAAAATAAAATTCATAAATGCAAAGTATGATTCTTACTATTATAGATTGTAAGAATTAATGTCTAAATAAAAATAATAACATTGAAAAAAGTACATTGTTTAAGGATATTCTCCTTTAGTTATATAGCAGTTTTTGAAGAAGGTAAGGTGCGGGATCATATTATATAAAATTGATTAAGTACTTATTGTCTTCGAAATATTATAGCCAAAAGTACGATATTTCGGAAACTAACAAAATTTCGTTTTTATATTTTGCAAGCAATTACTATAACTCAATATCTAAACAGAAATTAAATTTATAATTCATCTATAGCAGTTATTAAAGCATCAGTATTTAATACTTTAATTTAAAATTTTCTTCATTATGTACAATAGATGCGTACTCCTTGCTTACTGTTCGTTTTTCATTTGAAAACAGAATAGTAATAAAATTAAAAATATACCTGCATATCTTATGCAATTGATTAGCCCTTGAAAAGCATGGGCACGATATTGAAAACGCTTTACATGTATATAAATGATAATTAATTCATAAAATAAATAGTTTTCAGTCAAAGAAGTTTAACGATCCATTAAAATTATTATTTTACGATTGATGTCATAACTCGAGTTATCACATTCTCATTATTATCAGAAATTCGTTTAGAAACTGCCTTAATTCAAATAAATTGTTAACTTATAAATCCTTATCAATATTTTTGGCGTAAAAAAATAAATAATCACTATAAGAGGTATTATGTATCTATAATTATTGTTTAAAAAAAAGTCAAAAGACAATACTAGGTGGCATGTTTTATAGTAGAATAAAATAAAACATATTTAGGACTTATATTTTTTTTGAAAGCGAATATATGTATTATTGTAAGATACAATCTTCTTTGTTCATGTTGTTTCTCCATGCCAGATCCTTGCGGATTTTCTGATCCTTTCCTTGTAGAAATGGTGTGCAGTTATATTCCATTCAATACATGAAAACAAATAATGATTGCCCAAACCGTGCTCGTTTTTTTCGTCAATCTTTGTCAATTCTTAGTTCTTACTGATTTTTGTAAGTCCATTATTTGTATGTAACCAAACGAGGTTTTATTCTTCCATATTATTTTATGTTGTTCATCGATTAATCAGATTTTGTTTTCTTTGGTCGTTAATATTTAAACTACGCTTTACACAAAATAATAAGTTCGACTATCATACTATTACATTGCAAACTATGAAATATTGTGAATACCAGATGAAATTAAACTTTTCAATCTACGTATAACTATGAACACAATTTATTGTAATGGAGAAGCACTGGCTTGTGCTCTTTTAATACTGAATTAATCGATAAAAAAGTGAGATAAAACATATCATTTTGTTTCTTCATGAATGTGAAAAAATTTTACAATAAATTGTTGAATTCTAAACCCATTTATAGATTACAGTGATAGCAGTCGTTAAGTTTACCAATATCGACCAAGAGATAAAAATAGTATGTTTGCAATAAAATAGTAAAAGAAAGATTACACGAAATAGTACTCGATTTTAGAATAGAATTTTTATATCAGAACCATCGTAAATTGAAACTGTAAAATTCTTCATTATCCATAAATGCAGCAATATGCCTCCGTTATTTCTATGCAGATCCAAATCCATTTCGTATATCGTCGATTCATTTTTCATTCAAGTTACGGCATGGGCGGTACTTTGCACACCATTGGTTGAAGCTTATTCATCTCAATGACGAGAACGATGCGATGAGTCTCCACGCTCGTCACGACGGTCCCTTTCACGTTCTCGCTCGCGCTCAGGTTCGCGCTCGCGTTCCGCTGGTCGACGACTCGATTCACGCTCCCGATCCCGTTCTCGTTCACGCTCTCTGTAGCGATCGTCATAATACCTACACAGGGAGACATCAAGCTAGTTACCTCTCATATAATATCATTATTGGTTTTATTCGTTACATCAGTCTAAAAATTTATACTATTTTTATACGATGAATTCAAAAGGATTGTGAATTATACAATAACAATATTTGTAATTTTTGATTAAAAACATCAATTTTAATCTGGATAAGCGCTATATAAATTCTTTATTGAACATGTATAGCTCTGATAACTATCATTTCTCAATTCGTAAGATGTGCAGTAATTAGTAATCAATTTGTTTTCAGTATATGTATTTTTCAATGTCAAAAATGTATGTATAGTACACAAGATTTTTTACACAATAAGATTCTCAGTATAGTACTATACACCGCATAATGATTGAATTATAAACATTCTATTTCAAATAAATTTAGTATTTGAATAAATAGTATTTTACAAAAATTGTATGGGTATTATAATAGAAATTCAAAATATTAAACAATTCATCGATTACATGCAACTCACTGAGTAAAAATGCTATACGATGGCTCGTAGATAATCAATGGACATACACTATACTTATGTAGTATTTTGAACTGTATTGAATTACATCTACTGTTTTTATAAAGCAACGTTGCAACATATTGTCGCTTTGATTTTAATAAATAATGGAATCCCGCATTTTTGTATCAATTTCTTATTTAACATAATTTACAAATGGTAGTATATTTAATATTATTAAAATAACTAATAAAACTTATTTCATAATTTAATATTGAAATATAACTACGAATGTATCTGAATCGCTTTTAATATTTTCATATTCTAATCGCTGTTTTAAATTGAAAATGTTCTATTCGTAATTAAATTGAATAACGGAAAAACTGTTAGACTGTATTAACAATTTTCAACGCTGTGACTGCCAATCGAAAGTACAAAGTTCTCATTTCAAAACGTATATAATCTTAATAAATTTATTTATAAAAAAATTAAATTTACCTAGATGCCTTGGAAGTTGAGACAGGAGTAGTCTCCGGCGGTTCTTCTTTAACTCGGGGCCTGGCTGATTGACGCGTTGTACTAATAGAAAATTGATACTTTGTTATAATATTTTACGAAAATTGTTAAAATTCAAATTCTTTATTTTTAATAATTTATTAATGTTATGCACGAGTAAAATTATCATTAAAATTAAAATCTATGTTTTATATATATTTATATATATATATACATGTTCCCTAAATTAAAAAGAACGGTAATAATTGATTATTGGCAGTAGACGCAGTATACAATAATTTAAATTTTATTTAAAACAACATAGTGTAACTTTGGAAGGACATGTCACTCATACATTGCGAGGCATTTCATTGATTGGCGCACTCAGAACTTACGGTCTCCAATTTTACCCTATTGAAGTTATTAGTTTTCTTTTTGTTTTTCCAATCGTTTGAAATCGATGAAAATTTGAAATCAAGTAAAATACTCAATACGGTGTAAGTTTTGATAATAAATTTTGATACCTACGCATAAAATACAAATGTTTTCCTTCGTGGAAATAATAATTTACAATAGTACGTAACATAAGATACAATTTTTGCTTGGATAGCATTTTTTCCTTGGTTTGTTGTAATATACATCAATAAGGTATATACATACCTATACGAGTCTAAAATTTGCATTGAATAAAAGAAGTTTAACTGGGTCTTTTTGTTACCATAATTGACTGAGAAGTTTTTGGCGTTAAAAAAAATTATATGCGTTCCACTCGACCTTTACACACATAAATTAATACAGATTCATCATAATTTTCTTAAATGTAAATATTATCATATATTATTATCGCAGCTAAAAAGTATGTTTAAACTAATATCTAATCGAAATAGCGTATAAATTCCTTCTAAAGCGTTTTTCCGTGACAGATCAAATATTTTCATTTCCATTCATTACAATGATAATACTATCCATGTGATAAAATTCATTTAAAAACATAGTAGAGCACATATAATGATCGAGTGTGTTTCAGTTTTATTTTTCGCCGTTATATACAAATATTTACTCGGAAAAAGTGAAAATTGAAATTGTTCAAGCGATGCTTACCTTTCTTCCCTGCTTCGTTCTCTGTATTCTCGATCTCGTTCACGATCGCGATCTCGATCTCTGCTACGTGATCTCTCTCTTGGGTATGGCTCGCTGTAGTATCTTTCTCGATCGCGTTCGCGTTCTCTCTCACGTTCACGGTCTCGTTCACGATCACGGTCTCTGTCCCGTTCTCTGCTTCTCTCCCGATACTCTCGATCTCTACTTCGCGAACGTTCACGACGTCTGCGGTGACTACGTTCTCGATCACGTGATCTCGATCGCTCTGTAATAAAATTCCAAATTATCTCGACCTAGTAAAATTAATTGAATAATTTACATTTTAAATGAATTTCATCTATATTCGCAATTAATACAAACCTCTACGAGCTGACCCATAACTTTTAGTTTCAACTCCGCGTAAAGTGTCTTGAAGCGAGCTGATGAGAATTTTGCAACGATCATCAGCGGCAACTTTAGACTGCTTGATTAAAGATATGGCCGTAACTAAAGTTTCAATAGCACTCGCGTATTCGCCCGCAGCAGCATCTGAGACCGCTCGCGCTATCGCAGAGGATGAGACTGTTCGGTTGCGTCCCATTATTTCTTCGAATTCCTGCTCTGTCAAAGGTGGAGGACCGTCAGCTCTGTGGTCAGGGCCAGGTGCACCGTACGGCGGCTGAAAAATTGAATTAGTTTGAATAGCACACTTCAATATACTAAAATTCAAATTTGGTAATATCGAGAAAAATTTAAAAACTTTAAAAATCAGATGAAGATCCGTTACCTGAACTGATGGCGGTCCATAACCATGCGGAGGGGCATGAGGTGGCCCGTGAGGTTGTCCATGTGGGGGACCATGGGGTGGTCCATGCGGAGGTCCATGCGGGGGCCCATGTGGTGGTCCATGTGGTGGGCCAGGTGGTCCTGATGGATGCTGACCTGGATGCTGATGAGGTGGACCTTGCTGGAAGAATGCTGGATTCACGTGTGGTGCTGGACCACCTGGTGGTCCTTGTGGAGGACCTTGGGGTGGTCCTCCATGTCCAGGTGGTGGTCCTCCAGGACCTAAATATACGAAATTATAAATTTATGAAATTCCATAAACAATAAAATTGCTAAATTGAGAGAAATAAAAAGCGGATGAATTAATGATTAGACGAATTAAAATAAATTTGAACTTGGGCAGAAGCGATAACAAATAAGAAAAAGCAGAAGCAATAGGTTAAAACGAATGGTTAAATTAGAAATATATCTTAGTGGTTTTAATGATGTAGCCATCTTTCTCCTGTCAATGGTTAGTGAGATATTGAAAGAAAAATTTATCTCGAATTAAAAAAAAACAAATATATTTCCCTCAATATCGTAATTATTACGACGAAACCGGAGAAAACTAATGGAATAAAAGTCTAATTGGAATATCGCAAAATAATAGACTATCGCGTTTTAATAATCCATGATAAAATAATCTCACCGCCCATCGAACCTGGAGGAGGTCCTCTCTGTGGTGGGCCTTGGCCAGGTTGCGGGCCTTGCATATGCTGATGTTGAGGGAAACCAGGAGGTCCCTGGGGCCCGTGATGCATTCCTATACACGTTAAATTAGTGCATGAAAAACTAAACTTTGCATAGTCAATAGAACGCACATTTACTTGCTTCTTCAAGCGTAAATGATCTGTGGCATTTTGAATCTATTTTAAGCCCTAAAATTTTACACTAAAATGTTATAAATGTTTGACAAATTTTTGTAATTCAATTATCGGACTATGACTTATGCATATTTAATTATTTAATGACGGTTATTAAGCGTATGAGTTAACATTGATCATGTTGAATAAAGAAAAATAAACTTTAAAAACCTGGAGGTCTATTCCATTCAGGTCGGGGAGGTGCACCTCGGGGATCGCTTGGTGGCCCTCCTGGATGACCAGGCGGTCCTCGTGGTGGCCCTTGGCCAGGGGGTCCTGGAGGTCCACCATGAAACTGCTATTAGATAGCAATAGAATATTAGTTTATATATAAAATACATATAATTAAATTTAATTTTACTCTTAAGAGACTACCAATTTTTAATTTTTTCAAATTAAATTCAATTTACCATTCCTGGTGGCCTATGCTGTCCAGGACCGGGTACTGGAGGCCCTTGTTGAGGTGGGCCACCAGGGCCGCTTGGTCCCCTTGGGGGTCCTGGTGGACCGTTTGGTCTAGGACCGTTCCATGGACCTTGTTGATAGCCTGGTGGGGGTGGCCCTTGGTTTGGATGGCCTGGCATGGAATGATGAGGTCCAGGTCCCATTGGTGGTCCGTGCATTCGCGGAGGCCCTTGTTGTCCAGGTCCACCAGGACCTGGCGGTCCCATACCCGGAGGTGGCATACGTTGAGGTCGTACGCCTTGCGGTGGGCCCATCATCATTCTTGGACCGTGATTTTGTTGCGGATGTTGCGGATGTTGTTGATGCGGTGGCATCGGTGGCTGATGTTGATGAGGATTATGGGGTCTCTGATTCTGAATCTGTTCACGACGGTTTGAACCAGCTGGTGCCGGAGGAGGTCGGGTTTTGCATTGAGATTCAAACTGGAACAATTAATTTTTGTTATAATTAAACATATCTATGAATGAGATTAATTTTTGCCATTTCAAACTCACTTGGTTAAGAGCTTGTTTAGTTGGAAAAGTAACAACTGGATTTTGGCCGTGTAATTCTTTTTTTGGAAGTCTCTCCATACATAATCTCATGCTTTGTTCGGAGCCAAGAGATATAACGCAGAATCCTTTGGATTGTCCATTAGCCCGATTTTCGAAGAATTTGACTTCTACGAAATCAGTGACCCCTATGCTCTGAATAGCATCAGTTATATCTTGATCACTTGTCCACTGCAACAAAGAAAATTAAAAACATCGCTAAAATTCTGGTTATCCTATATATCATGTGAAATAATTCATACCCAAGTTAAATTTCCAACATATAATTGATGGCGTCTACCGATTTGATTTGGTTGAATATTGTTGCCCAATTGGTGATACGGTGCATTACCATTCGTCTCTTCATTGGGAGCAGTATTCTCATTGCTACTGTCACCCGGGTTTGTACCAGGTACTCCTCCATTGTCATTGGCAGGTGCAGCAATTACATCGTCGTACAAATCCACTCCGTCTCCGGTGAATTCATCCTTGAAAAAATTAATTTGTTTATTAGTATGAAATTTTATTCGTAGGGGGTATTGTAATTGTTCAAATCATAACATTTTAAATTTCTCATGAAAATTGAATTTACTTATGCGAGTAAATTATAAAATATAAAAAAATTGTTTGCACAAGTACACTCAGTAGTGAATTTTATTGATTGAATATGAATTTATTCCAATTTAGAAAATTAATTGCGTTACTGGCTTTTATTCCATCAAAATAATGTTAGAGTAAAGTTATATAAATGATGTGACTGTAAAATATTGGTAAATAAAAATTTTGATCCAAATGCTATCTTACAAAAGAATACTACTAGCCCGCTACATGATGCCGAAATTTTCGCGATGCTCTGTAAGCTATATTTTTGTATCGTAACTCACTATTATGTAACATAAAGCTTGTATGAGTTGAAGACACGATAAATGAAAAGCAGAATATACGAAAAACTACAAATTCAATTACCTGTGCGAAATCTTGTTCAAGATCGTCGGCATATAGATCAATATCACCATCCGCCATTTTACGCAGACTGACGCTTACTAAACCGCTAATGCTTTGATCAAGGAAAATTCAATACCTACAGCTGCAACCTCATTATGTTTTTTCGAAGCCGGCACAGCTGCGCTATCTACAGGCAATAAGTATTCAACAAACATTATATCGGTACATAGTTAATGCTGTAGGTTAGGTCATTTAAATTTGGACATTTTTTTCAAAGCATTAATTAAAATGAATCAATAAAATTTATGAATTAATTAAAATTTATTTATTTAAAAATAATTATCGACTGTAATTATTTTATACATTTATTACTTCTATTAGTGGTTCGTCATTTAGAAGTTTTTCTATCAATTTTAATAATTCATCATAAACTAATTTCGGTGCATCAATTCCCCATAAGAAGTCCAAATGATTGAATTGTGGGAAAGGTATTTCATACATTTTCATCTTGTTTGGTAATTGATCGGCAAGCCTTTGTACATCCTGGAGAAAATGAACAATTTTTTTAAATAAGGCATTTCATAAATAATTTTTTGAACAATCTAATTAACTTACGATTGTGCTTGCAAGATTATCATTAGCGCTATAAAATAACGAAACGGGTAGATCGATTTTAGTCAAATCATATTCAGGTGGTTCAGAGCTATTATAAACTTCCATATTTTTACTCCAACCATAATCATACTGTCGAAATTTTCCAGATATAATTTCCTGGGCATAATGAATTATTGACTTTGTCGATGCACCTGCTGGCGTATGATGCAAAATTATTGGCAGAAGAGTCTATAAAATGTAATCAACAATACAGTTATTTTAACGTCGATTACGAACAAGTTCAAATAGATTGTGATTGTTATTCGATTTATACCATATTGAATTGTTGTTTATCTTGTCCGCAAATTACGAATAAAATATTTCTACACAAATCTTTCTCCCAAACTTCCATGTCGCAGCCATACTTGGCTAATAATCGGATGAATATATTTTGCGGTAAAAATTCGTCTTCTCCGATATAGTGAGCAATGAACTGAAAATCGTCGAGTAAATATTTATTATTTTACATTAAAATGAATATTTTAATTTATTTTTTTCATTATTTAACTATTTGTTTATATTTCATCCCTACCTCAACCTCCCTTGAAAAAGGAGCGAGTATTCTGACTGGGCTACGCAAATGATTGACAAACGCGACTGGTGCCAATGCGAACATTCCTCGTATCAAACCATTCTGAATGACATCCGGCCGTTCAGACGCCATCACAAAAAACATTGTCGTACCCATAGAATGACCAATGTAAGTAACACTTTGTTTAGTAAAATTACCAACGTAAGTTATCATCGCCGGTAAGTCATGAATACCGGCTTCGTGCCAACTATGATAGAAATAAACAAATTTAAAAAATTAAAAATATTTAAAATAGTACACTGTGATACAAGTGTGACATAGGGGACTTTTTCGAACGAGTGAACCAATGTTGTCAGCGAGGACCGTAGACGAGACGTAGCCGTTTTTTTCACAGGTGTGGAAAAAAGTACTTTTTTTCACAGTTACGGAAAACGCCATCTGCTTCACTGATTTCAGTTAAAAAAAGACCACTTTTTCCAGTACATGTTTTAAAAAAATATTTTTAATTAAAAATTATAACTCCAGCAATGTCAAACTTCTTGCCTGAAATCCCAAAATTCGGAATCCGATGGAGACAACGAAACATGAGCCCTCGAATATGTGTTCCCTCGAACATTTCCCATCCAAACATCGTAGCCTCGATCGGATAATTTGTACGCTAAAAAAATTTTAAATAATCGAGAAACATGACGAAGTGTTTTTTCTTTTTCGAGATCGAAACTGTAACATCTTATAGAATACCGATAGATTTGTATTTGCCGCTCATAACCCAATCGGCCGAGCTGCCTAGAAGCCCGTGTTGCAAAAAAATGGGCTTCGAATCATACCCTCCTGGTATCCTGTGTATCGACAAAATATATCCATCTTCTGTTGTAACAAAATGCGATTCGGCAGGATACCCTGCTCTTTCTATCATCCCTGTCTGCACAAAAAATTCACAAACATTCATTCACTATAATTCAAACAGTATAACAATAAAATTCAATTTAACGAATGTAATTATAAATTCTTTGTTCTCTTTTTTTTGCAAAAATTTAATCACTATAACTTAAAGAATATAAAAATAATTACCGTCGGCAAATAAATATCTGGATTATCATTTTCTAATTCTTCAATTTTTTTAGGTATTTTCTCTACTGCTCCACTCAATCCACAGAATATAAAAATACTAATTATTATAAAATTCATGATTAACGATTCAATCGAACACAGTCAATGCTACTACGTTTGAAAGCGAGAAGTGCTCGTTGAGTACACCTTAAAAAAATGAATTCTTTTTCACAAGAATTTATCGTCCTGTTACAGCAGCGAACAAAAGATCAGTCGTGCTTCACGTTTAGATAAGCTTATTATATTATCAATTACGCGGAAAAATCTTAGTCACTTCTAAACGATATAAATTCGTATAAATAGAATTTCTATATAAAATATGAATTTATTTTTATATTTTAAATTTTATATAATATAACATTATCTCTGAATTCATTTTTTAACTATTTTTTGAAACTACGTTGTTAAGACGTAGAAAATACATTGTACTTTATTCCGGCAGTTGAATCAGCATTCAGCTGTACGAATGGCAATTGTCAACTGTTTACTGCTGCCATCTTTGAACCTGTGCATACAAAGATGGACTCGGGTGGACCTCAAAAATGCCTACAGCTGGTTACGAAACAGACCTTTTTATCTACATGAAACTTTTAAAATATATATTTAAAGATAAGGAGCAAATTTTTAAATGGAAGTTTAATATGGAATTAACATTGACTCGTATGTAACATCCCCCTTGAGCAAGAATAGCACTAATTACATACAATAATTAATTCATAATAATTACATAGTACCTCACTCGACGTCACAGAGAAAAAAGTCATATCGAAAGAATTTAAAAATTATTTGTTAGTGGTATGTTACTTCACAGTTCATCCCTGATTATATTCCTATGATTCAGGATTTTTTTTTTTTTTTCAGTAATGTCATCTTGTAATCAAAACTTTTTTTGGCAGCCTTAGTGGTTGAAATAGCTTTTCGACAAGCCCTACTGCCACCATGCCCTACAGAATTCGTTGTCATTTCTGCATTCGTTAGAGCGGAATTACCTAATCATTATTCCCCCGTGAGATTTCATGGAATCTGAGCGATACCTAGAACGGCAATTACGCGGAGGAATTTTTGCGCGCAGAGAAAGGGACCAAAAGAGATGGAAAACTCTTGATCGAACAGATGTTCTCCCGCACGTTGTGGACCTGGTGAATAAAATCGAGAAAACTAGCACGTTGGCCGGGTCCGAGCAAGTGCACGGGCAATGTAGGTCGTCGTCTAACTGTTCTACGTACCGTTCCATCACACCTTATACCTTCCATTATTCGGTTGTCCGGTCCAACAACCCCTCCCTCTTTCCTCCCACCTTTGCCTTCTTCTTCTTCGACTTTTGCCCGTCTTCCCCTCTACCTTCTCCCCTTTTTTTTTCCTTCCATTTTTCTCTCCCCCTTGACTTCTAGAAATTCATTTTCGAGATACTCCTGGGTGATCAACGCGATGGTAGCCGCCAGTCGTATCAAGTCCTACGTCGCGATCATCAGTTGCCGTTAGTTTTCGGTCACACGTGTGCGGTTCACTGTCAAGGCAACACGGTTGACTCTGAGGTGCCTATTTTTATTTCGATTTTTTATTTGTTCTCTTTTCTATTTGTCGAAAGTGAATTTCTTTCGTATATCTAATCGCAAATGAGAGTGCTAAATTAAGAATTATTATTGATACGATTTTTTATTTTATGTTTTTTTTTTTTTTCTGTCTGATGTAATGCTACGTTTTAATATTTTGAATGAATTTTTTATTTAATTTTTTTCCATTTTTCGTTATAACAGTGATAAAGTTAGTCGCCGGATCGGTTCGATTAATATACCGTAAGAGTAAAGCATTCCGGAAGAAATTTGTGAGACTGGGTCAAGAGAGGCAAGTTTCGACAGGGAACAACCTTGAATCATAAACCCGTTACAAGGACATCCGTTCATGGAGCGCAAGTAGACAACAGCTGTTCGAAGCATCTTTTGCCGACCGTTGTGAGTAAACAATGACACAATTGAACAGCAACTATCGATATTTGTAAAAATTCTGGACCAGACTTTTTACCTTTCGATTCAACAATTTTCTTCTCATTTTGAAATTCGTTCTTCGTTCTTCTTCCTATTAGTTCATAAAAACGTAATGATTTTGAGTAATACGTGAGGTAACATTTTCAAACGGGTCCACGCGATTAAGGACACTGATAAAACGTCCGGTCACGAAGTTTGGTTCATGGTCATGGTCATTAGCGCGCCCATAACGTATAAGAGGTCACGGCCAACGGGATGTCGGTAATCCCCAGAAACCCGTTTGATTAAATTTTCGCCAATAAACGTCAAACTCGTACGATGAACTCTTCTCCGAGAATACTTTTCTAGGAGTTAGATTGGACTGGATAAATTTTTCTAAGAAACGTTATATTCCATTTACATACACATACCGAGAGATAAACGTTACTCAAACTCCGGATATGGTACCTAAGCGTTAGGGATAATATGCGATGACGCGTTTACAGTAACCGAGGCGTTACACACGCTAACGAATCCAAGCGAGCGGTGCTGTAAACGAAAACCGGATACACCGTCAATACAATTCGATCGAGACGCGTAGGTGGTTATGAATGTGAAATGTCGCGATCCCATTTCGCAATTCACAAAAGAATCTACCGATTGTAAAAAGCTTTCGCGTAAATTTTCAGTAGGACTCTTTTTCGTGTTAATTTGCATCAATTTTTTTTTTTTTATTTCAAATTTTGTTTCATGTTACGATCTTATTTTCAGTAATATTTTAGTAACAAAGATATATTTTCAGAAGCAAATATGCGGTTAATTTGGTTGGCGCTTGGCCTGGTCTCCCTGGCTACCGCCAGAGGCGATGAGTTCCTCATGGGTGGACATCTGGCAAATGAAAATCCCCGATTAAAAACTCAAGCGAACGAAGGAAATACCGATAAGGATTATGCCCCCATTGAAGCGAGAACGCCTCTGTTGCAAGACCGGATCGACTCTGATTTGAATTCCGAGGAAGACAATTATGAATTGTCGACGAATCACGAAGACAGTCATCGTTACGGGATCCCGTATCCATTGATGATAAACGGTGGAAGGCCGTTCTCGTTAGAAAAGGATCCGATTACGGGTAAAATTGATTTGGAAAAGGCTCCACCGGTTGAAATTCTGGATTACACCGACAGGTATCACCATTTGAATGATCGAACCGAAGAGAGGATTATGAACGTTCAACGACCTAACGAAACCGATGGACAAGTTCAAACCGATCAAACTCGCGATAACGAGCACGATGTCAGCCCAAACGAAATTAATCCGTACTCTCCTAATTTTCATGATTTCTTGAACCTACCTATTCATTATTCATCCGACAAGTACGACAAAGATCCCTATCCTCTGATATCGAGTTCTTATGCCAATACTAAAGTTCAAAGTGGTTCGAATAGTTACAGTATTTCCAATCACCGACCTTATCACAGTACGACCTTAAAAGATCCTGCTTTTTATAAGATTCACTCGCAAAGTAAATATCCAGTGTCGAGTGCTGAGAAAAATACAGATACTACTAAAACAACTACAACAACCACGACAACGACGACGACGAGACAACCAACGACTACGACAACCACAACAACAACTGCACCGACGACAAGAATTTTGACAACAACTAAACAAAGTCCTCCTTCCTCTACCCTGAATCTTCTCAAAACAACGACAGCACCACCTATTACTACTTGGAAACCACAAAATGTGAGACCTTTTGTCAGTTTCACTGAAGATTACGATAGCAATCCATCTGCTGATGTACATCATACCAACAGTCATCAATTAACGCAATTCGGAAACGATAGGATTTCGAAGCCTGATGTGCCTACGACTGAACATGAAGAGTACGATGGCTACTTTGAATACGACAGTCATGACGATTATATTCAACACAATGAACCTCCTTCCATAAAAGTATCAACTACAGAATCGTCAGACATCAGTTTCACCTCTCAGAGCATTGACAGAACAGACTCTCCAGCAACTCCAGAAAATACCTCAACATTTAGTGTTTCTACGTCAACGCAAACACCATCTACTGCACAGCCAGTATTATCTAATGTTCCTCAAAATAGTTTTTCTGGTTCTGTGCAATTCCAAGAGTACTCGCCAAGTATTTCGAAAATAAATACTCAAGATAAAGTGAATTACAGACCGGGCGTTGTTGAAGGTCAAGCTGTAGTGCAAGGCCATCGGCCCAATTTGCTCGCTGATCATTTAAAACTGAGCGAGGGTACGTCTATCAATGGCAACATGTTACCGCTGGACAGTACCAGTAACGTAGTGGTACCACCAGATCAGGATACAGTGTCATTCGTACTTGGAAATCTACAAAACGTCGAAGACGGTTATTACGTTCCCGGCACTGCTATTGGCGAAAATCCTTATAATGGTGCTTCAGCTTTGGTTAGGCCATTCCAATCTCAAGGTGCGAGCATCACTGTTGAATCCACTGGAAATGGAAACTATGAAACCGAAAATATGGGTTCGGTACCAGTTTCCACAGTAACCATTGTTAATCCTCAGAATGAGCACAACTCGCAAAAATTGTGGTCGAATTCTCAACTGCCTCAGTTCGCTCCAAACAGTGAAATGGAGCCACCTATTTTCAAGAATGAGACGCCAGAGTCCGTTCGTGATGATCGAAAGCCAATTGGAGGTAACAATACAGGCTATGTAACTTTCCCAAGTGGACCAGGAAAAGACCATGTCGTGAATGAAGCCGATGGCGCTATTAACGAGTATACTCCAAGTTCGAATCAGCAATTCCCTGGAAACAATAAACCAGCTCCGATTGACGACATATCGGTTAATTTGACTCCGCCTGCATCAAATATCAGACCTCCAAATACTTTCCATCATCCATATCAGCACGATCCTTCGAGACCTCCATTGGATCATCAGAGATTGCCAAAACCACATTCTCCTAACCAAGTGCCAATGCATGGAAGACCCAATGGGCCACCCAATGGACCCCATAATTTCCCACATTCATACAATCCATCGGTAAGTTACAATTTTTTCTTATTTAATTCAAATATAACAAAATTATCTTTAATTGTAGATACCTCCATCCAAGAGAAGACCATATCATCCAGACCAGAAGTTGCCGAATATATTACCACAATTTCGACCAAACGCAAAGACATCGTACGGACATAAAGACGAAAACAATGTTGGAACTATTTCAGTAATGTCGCCTTATCCTACAAGATTCAGACAACCAGGACCAGGTCATACCCACCAAGGTCCACCACCAGGTCACATCCATCAGGGTCCACCAAGCCATACTCACCAAGGGCCATCTTCGTATCAACCAATGCGTCACACTCCACTGCATTCGTCGATTCATCAAGTACCAAATACGCATCGAAGAACGCAACCTCATCCTCCAAATGTTCACCCAACTCGTCGAATTTCTCATCCGAGCCCTCCACCTCCACCTTCGCATCTTCAAAACCTGAAACCACCCCCACCACCAATCCACAGCATCGCTATACCACCACCGGCCCCTCAGAAAGTCAACAATCATGAGAATATTCCGTTACCAGCTGCGCTTATTCAAGATTCCGACCAAAAGAAGAGATTTCGTTATTCGGCTTCTATAGCACGCGATGGTGATAGCAATCAGAGCGACCAAGAGAAAAGACCACAGAGCCCTGCAAATTTTCCGAAAACAAAAATGCCACTCGATTGGGACGAAGAGAGACAAGCCGAAAGATACTCTGAAGAACCACCACAAGTCCCACCAAAACCGGTTTTATTCTCAAGACACCAGGATGCAGAAGCGCCAAGAATAGCAACATTACAAATGCTCCAACAAAGAGGTAAACCCCACGAAGAAGATTCTGAAATTGACGAATCCAATATATCGACTTCCTTCAGCGACGACACTAGAGATATAATATCAAAATCTGATCAAGACGATGAAAATAAGAAAGATTCCGAAGTTCAATCAACGGCTCCGGTTTACGTGGTATATCCAGTGAATTCGGCTGTAAATATTTATTCAGATGAACAGAAAGATAAGGATGATGGTTCTGTAGTAGTAGGTCATCATGGACCACAAAGACCGTTACCACCTGACACGCTTTTGCAAGACGACACAATTATAGACAGAATAGACCTGGGTGATGACGAAGAATCGCCAAACCCAACTTTCAATCCTCCCAAAAATCGTCCATTAGCTTCAGATTTCCCTTATCCTCTAGAAAAACCAGATTTGTCATTACTTAGCATTGTTCATGAAACGCCGCTACTAGTACCCAGTGACGATAGGAAAGTACCAAACACTGACCTTGGTGAAAGTACGGAACCGGAAAAGATAGATAGCAGTGAAAACGTAAATGTCATTCCTTATCTTCAAGATTTCGTGCCATTTCCATTAAGGAAAACGGAGACCATATCAGCAACGCTTCATCGTTCACCAGATACCGGTTCGTCGACATCAGCACCAATTGCTTATGCATTCACACCCACTGTTGAACCCGTTCATAGAATAGATTCTAGAGAAAAAGAAGATAAGGAAGAAATAAGACACGAAGGTACTCCGATACTACTACCATCTCAACAGCCATCTAGTTCTTCGAGTTCGGCGCCCTCACCGCAACATTTCATGGCACCTTTTGTTGCAAGTGTGAGTGTCGAAGCTCCACCTAAAAACAGCTGGAGTGTCGTCGTAGTTGACTCGACTCATTCTAAATCTAACGGAGCTGATAAAGATACCCAAGATCAAGCTTCAGCAGATGACACACAGACCGAAATGAACGAATTTGATCCAGAGAGTTTTAAACCACAATTATTCGGTGGTTTTCAACCTTCTGTCTATGATTTTTCGATGGATGGCGAAGTTAGTACCGACGAAAAAACTTCCACTAATCAAAAAGGCGCTACTGCTGAACATATGCCAAGAAAATTATAGAATCTTGACATAATTGATTGAATTAGGATGATATCGAAAACTAGAATTCATTTTAGCACTGATTACTTTAAGAGTCTATTTATTGAAAAATGAGGGTTGAGGACAATTTTATTTATCGTAAATGGGACATATTCGTATGGCTTTTCGGGACAGAAATCAATTTATGTTTCATTTTCCGATATGGAAACTTCTTTGGCTATTCGACCGAAGAAACTTGAATTGCCAAAGACGTTTCGAAAGGGAAATATTGAAAATATTGTTAAATGGGGTTATTTGAGATAATTGGACCCCATTTTACAATATTGAATTAAAGTTGTGTAATTTAGGAATACTCCAACTTTCGCCATCGATATATTATAAGGAATTTTTTATCTTCTTATTTTTTTGGTAAAAGTAGGAATATTTCTATATATAAAAATGTTGTAATAAATACAAGGAATTCTATTTGTTGCATTCGATATAAAATTAAAACTAAGTTTTATTATAATTTTAGACAAATACACAATTTGACAATTTGAAAATGTCGTATAATACTGAAATATTAATACAGGCTAGAGAGTTATATGTATATTTCATATTGTAATTCAGAAAAGCACGAATTACGATTATTATTTCGATCTCTCTGTAATTTTTTTTCGCTTAAATATAAAAACTTCAAATATAAACCTTAAAAAAGTTGTACTTGATCGCGTTTAAATAAATTATCACAATACTTCGCACAATCATTAAACAATCGTTAAAAATTCATTTTCTCAATTTTCATATACAAAACGACATTCGAAATAACTGGCAGTAATGTAGCTTTTATGAATAATTATAATTAGATAAATGATATGTAAAAAATATATTGTACTATAACGAAAAAAAAGTTAGTATCTGAATTTTTAATCATATATTTATGATTCGTATAATGCATATTGCAAATTGTATAGGACTACTTAACTCTACTCGGAACGATACTATAAAAAGAGAATGTGGAATTATTTTTCATAGTTCATCGCTATGAAATATATATAATATATAAATAGTCTTTTTAAACAATTACCAACCCAACGTTTAACGTTCAGCCTCTAAACAATTAATTTGTATCAACTGACATTTAAAACTATTTTCTTACATGATATATTTATATAATAACACTATATTTATATATTAATGGTCTACTTTTGTTCTTAAACTCGTTATGATGGAATGCAAATAATAATTTTTATCTGCTATCAAATAAATGGAGATCTAATTTCAATATGACATCTCCCCTCTCAACTTCGTGCAACTTGATGCGTTTTTGAATGGGACCAAACGAGTCTTTGCTATCTCGCATAATATCAGCAACTTTTATTTCCGCACGTCCCAAGAATTCTAAAATTTGATGAAAATTACTCTTTAGAACTCTGTTTTGTCACAATAAATTCTTTTTTTATAATTCTTACCATCGGGACTGTAATGGACTTTGTCGAAGACGGTTATGCACAGAGTGTCCTCGCAAAGGTCTTTAACTTGAAACTGCATTGAAGCATCCCACAAAGGACAGTCAGTTCCAGACACAACTGAAGTTCTCTCTTCTTGAGATCCCATAGAAACTTGACAAAATGCGTTGCATTTTCCTACATAATAATTCTTTTAAATATATGCTCATAAAATGAATTTTGGATTAGTGGTTAATTGTGAACTTTTGCTAGCCGCGTGCTATATATATATATATTTACATATTCAATCAGTATTTTTCATGCTTTATCAATGTGCAATTGTTAAAACCCAGTGCATTACCTTTTGCATTAATAGTAAGTTCTTCGGCTTCTACGACAACTAGTCGAAGGCAGCCTTGAGGACGTCTTCTGCGAACTACAATCGTGCAATAGATTTGTTAGAAATGCTATTTATGAATTGTTAAAGGTAACTGAAATAAATAGGTTAAAGTTGATTCAATTGAGGAAGGAAATTTATCGAGAATTAGCGAGTACTATGAGAACACGTCCTTCACCATGCAATAGAGAAAAATCAACAATTAAGCGGTAAGCGAAAAAGCAATTATCACAGCATTCACAACATAGTCTTACCAGGTGGTGCTTTCAAATTGATAGCTTCGAGCACTGTAACGAGTATGCGCCCACAAGCTCTGAATTTCGCCTGTTCTGTTTGTCGAAATAAATTTATTAAAATTAGACCACAATTACATAGTAAAGACATTGGACAAATTATGTAATTTTATACAAATGAATAATGTAAAAAAATATGACTCACAAAACAAAAATCAGATTCTTGACAGTATATAATTTTATAATAAGCAATAAAAAAAACATTGAAATGTATGAAACCAACCCGTAAATTTTTTTCATTTTCTAAAGATAAAAAGGAAAATTGAAATACTTACTGGAGCGTTGCCTTTGTAGGCGTGTTCTCTCGTCTTCGAGGAACTTTCTTCGTGCCTCATTTATTCTCTTCACCCAAAGAGAACATTCTCCCGACGAGGGCGCCATCAATATGATGGGTTTCTTCATATCCCAAAGCTTCAAAATTTTTGAATTATTTTCATAACCGTCGTTACTATTACCGCTACCATTCATATCAGTTTCGCCCAGTAGTGACAATTCGTTCAAAAATATGGGCTAGAAGTTTTTATTAATATGAAACAAATTTCCTAAATTTGTATGCAATTTCATTTTAAAAATATGAGCTGCAAATACCTTTTTGTACATTTTGAATTTCTGATGTTCGTTGCGTTCGAAAGAAAATTGCTGTCCACTGGGAAGGGTCTTCATTGGTTGAGCAAATAGCAGGAAATCATTCATTAGGAATGCAACAAGTTCTTTACCACTTTTAGCCTGAAAGGTAAAAATTAAAAATAGTGTTGACTTATCAATATTTTACAAATGATATTCTTTCGTTTCTAACTTTGTGAAGAATTCCATAATGAATAAGTTTCCTTGGTCCCAAAGAGTTCGTTAATGAATTAAATACAAGTTGTTCTTCTAATCCATCGCAATTTACGTGCTTTTGTAACCATTCCAACCTATCGCTGTTTTCTTTTTCCCGTACTCCTTCATTCACCTGGGTACAGAATTCCTCAGCTTTAGCGAGAGCTTCTTGAAGATATTGTCTGTCTGGATGTTCTTTTGGAGTGTGTTCTAGAATCTGAGAAAAGAAGAAAACTATAACATTTGGAGTTGTTCATAAAATACTTTACAAATATAAATTATCAACCTTTCCAATGATAAGTGGGTATTTCGTTATTCTTTGCATCGGTTTTATTAGGAATGAACTCAGTGGCATTCCTTTTGTTCGTGGATCTTGCTGACAAGCTTGAGCAACTTGAACAAATTCCGGAGAAGTTTCGGTCAGTCTTTGTAAATAAGCAGCAGCGTTAATTTGGCAACTACAGAATCTTATATAAGCCGACATCCTCGGAATCTAAATATAAATTTTTAAATTAAATCAAATGGAAAACAATTAGCAACAGTGCAGATTTTTATATAATTACATTTTCGCACAAAATATCTCCTATCATTCTCACTACTCCGTCCTCACTGTTATCTCTCCTTATTCTTAGCGTTCTATAAATACAAAAACAATTTTTGAATGTAAAAGTTTAATGTTGACAACTACCAGCCTTACCTCAAAAAATTATCGTTACAGGCAATTATGTCCCTCCAGTTCACGAAAATTTTATCAATTTCATCAATTGATAAAATTAAACTTTCTAACAAAGGCTTTTCAAAGACCTAAATACACAGACATTTATAATTGCATAGGAATTATAGTTTTCATTTCATTAAAAATATTTTACAGAAAATGATATGAAAGTTTTCTAATTCACAATTATACCTCATGAACGAGCCTCATATCTTCGATGTACGCCTGTTCGGTTTGAATGAGCTCTTTGATGTATTCCTGCCTCTTGCGTTCAGTAGCGCTCATTATTTCTGGATATACACCAGGATGGTCGTTAACTACGCACAAAATGTATGCAAACAAATATTTTTTTATTGTCGTCAATTTCTTTTGATGTCACAAGTTTTATTATAATGACTAGAAAATGAATAAGATTTGTTTTCCTACAAACTATATGTGATTTGATTTTTTTAATGTAAAATGAGAGACAAAAATTCGATCTCAACGAGCATGAGAATCAGCAAGCAAATAAAAGGCAAGAGTGATTTCTAAAAAGAAAATATTGAAATAGAAATATTTTTACAAGCAAAAAGTATTGCCAGGAAATATCAAATGAAATACATTGTACGCACGCCACATGCTTTTACAACGGACAAATACTTTATTTTTCAATCAGTTTAATTTTTTTTTTTCGTAACGTATTTTTTTCGTTTATGTGTATGGATATGTGTACATATGTATAATGAATTTTTAATAATATGCGTGTGATTATTTTTAAACAAGAGCAGATCATATAGTATAAACAAAGTCGTTGCAGAGTTTAACTCTTTTTTCCAACTTTGTTCACACTTTTACATTTTTTTTCTCCTTTTTATAAATTGAGATTCATTTACGAGATTCGACGTTACAACAAACAAACAATACGGATAGACTGCAAACAGTAACAATTCTTAATAGATACAGTACTACAGAACTATTCTTATCAATATTAAGATATTAACCAGTTGCACAACTTGCTTTACACATCACCAAAACAAATTTTTCCCTTCGAAGAATGGTTACATTGAGCGCACTTGAAAATAATTTCAAGCAACCACGCACACGCTTTATAGAGTATACGTAAAATAATGAATTAATGCATAAATATGCTATTGTGCACGTTTATTCTTGTGAAAGGCCAGTTATTTCAACGATTCCTTACAGAGTAAATAAACATTGCTCGGTATTAACATGATTATAAGTACAGATATTTTTGCGAACAATATGAAATTATTCGATTTAATAAACTAATAATAAACTCTGGCTTAAAGTGCTACTTTCCGTAAAATTATACATGTATTATTGAAACATTTATTTTTAGTTTTCAATATAAATAAATAATTTGTTGAATCTATAGGAACAATAAAAAATATCGTCGACTATAATACCGTGAATGGTAACTGCCCCAATAACAATTAATTAATCGTGGTACTCAAAATAATTAGTTCATTATTTCATTGCAGAGCTCAACATTCATATTTATGATCGATATTTATGTTCTCAGGTTCTGTAAAAAGAAATTCGTTTTTGAAACTTATCGCTCTGTATGAATTTTTATATAAATATGCTATTGCCATGAAGAAACATATGAAACCTGTGATTAGACTACAATTTTGCACAATGAAACAATCTATTTTTAAATTACTGTCATGGAATTTTGTAAAGAGTGAAAAATAAAATAAATATTAAGAATTATGTATTGGTATATAATAATATATTGAAATAACATTTTGTCCAATGAAATTAACAAATTAAAGAGTATACGTTGTATCACTATGTTGAGAAACATCGTATGAAGTTCTAAACATATCAACTTGAAAAATTTAATTGATTCACATAACGTAGTAGGCCTTCATTTATAACTATTATAAGTTTGTATTCTTCCGCAAGCAATATTGACGTGGGATTTCTATAATATTATTTTGTGGGATTATTTTCCATCGATACTATTCAAATATCAACTGTGTTAATGTTTAAACTTATTCCGTGAGTAACTTGTCATGAAGTTGGGTTGATAAATGATTTTCTTCTTATAAAGATGACTCTGTTCAAAGATGTTGTAGAAATAAGACATTCTTTGGAAAAACCAAAAGATTTATAAGCGATTAACATAAATTCGTCATCATTTTTTATAATAATATTGTGAAACTTCAGTATGTTCACAGAGAAAAATTATAACTCCGAATAAATATTTTATAATTACAAAAAAATAGCAACAATTTTAAAATTAAATTGTCACATATTTTTAATTTCGATAACATTTAGAAGTATATTTCATCATAAGTATACTCTTTCTTGAGTATTTGAGTATGTTTGACGTATTATTTACATCTGATCTTGATTCAAAAGCAAATACATAAGAATATGAATCATAATGGATCAAAATAAATTTTAACCATTACCAAATTTTTGTTTTGCAATATACATTGTGTGTTTCATCTATGACAACTGTAACATACTGTGATCATTCACTTTTTAAAGATAATCACATTAACAGAGATCAAATTTCATTTTCTATCCAGTATATGCATAATTTTTCAATAATTTAATTTAAATAAATATTAATGTGTCCCTTTATGGAAATTTATAATAAAAAATAACAATCCCTAATTTAATTTCAAAGAAAAATCAATGCATGTACTTTCTCAATGTCAATATCATGAGTTATTTCAATAATTAGAGATTCGTCTTCATTCTTCTTATTTCAATTTTATAAATTTGAGAATGACTGGATAAAAATTTTTTGATGAGAGATAAAAATGAGAGAATACTAAGATTCCTGTCAAAGTAGTCTTAAAACAATAACAAATATCGACAAATTATTGTTCAATCAACTATTAATTGTCATTTTCATCTGATTCTCACATATCTATTTTTTTTTTATTTCCATGATTACTGTCAGTGTTCACCACCTTCGTGACTTCTAGCTGTTAAACTCCATGCTGATAATAGGTACTGCTTAATCTTTTCTTTTATCACCTGTGCTGTTTTTATTATAGCCTGCAACGCTGCTGTGCGGTTCTGCTATCCTTTATGCTGCGTGTTAAGCAGAGGCGAAAGACAACAATTAGTAAAGAAAGGTGACAAATTTTTTCCGATTTTTTGTAATCGTATGATACGGTTTTTCAATTTTGATGCATGAGATAGCCATTTTTTCTTACAATAATTATGATTTATAACTTTAATTATTACTGAAATAACAACACACGATACAAAGTTTACTGCACCACGGGATGGAAATATTGCAATAAATTAAAAAATAAATAATGAATGAAAAATGTCTCATTTACGTCTGTTTATTTTGGTTGAATACGAATTTCGATTAATGGCTACTTCAAATGGACAGACGGACGGACTAGCAGGGCATGCAGGCAGTTTGGCAGGTTATTCTTTCCTCATTGATAATTAACATGTTATCTTCGTGATGAATGAGACTTCACAAGATCAGAGCCCACATATAATACCTACCTAATAATATTATCACGATGTTATAAATTTTTCTTAAATCTAGAATTATATTAGATACTTTTTCTATTAAACTGATATGAAGCATCGAATTCTTCTTATAAAAATCACCACAGTTGATTACTATTATCGTTATTGAAATACGACATAATCTATATTATGTTATTTAATAAGAAACCTTTGTAACATTAATAAACATTAATTTAACAACGAACTATAATTCGTTATGAACCGACGGTCGTCCGTCTATCCGTATTTCTAAATACATGTGAATGACTGAATTGAAGAAACAAAAATTCAAATTATCGTCAAGTCCATAGTAAAAATTTGTTTTTGTATTTCATAAATATTGAAGTGCTTTGATAATATTTTCTTGGATGCTCAAGATGCAGAGAATTAACATTGAATAATGTTCATGTTAATGCAGTGTAATTTCATACATAACGGAAAGAAATGACATTCGTACGTTTAAATTTACTTACACATAGAAGATACATAATTGCTAGGAAAAACACCGGAGGCTCCGTTCAATTCGCCTTTCCACCACGCGGCTTCATCTTTAGAGAGCACTGTTATGACATCACCTTTCTCGAAACTCAATTCATCTTCATTTTGGGCTTGATACGGATATAATGCCATTACACGTTCTACAAAAAGTAGGAAAGAGCGACATAACAATTATCCCTTAATTTAACGACAAAATATTCAATATAAAATTGTAATTACTCACCAACATTTGGATCAGTTGGCGAGTCCTGATACCCATGTGAAACTGGTGTACTGCGATTACTACTGCTAGTTAGTGGTTTAACATAAGATGCAGGGAACCAACCAACTTGTCTCTTTTTTCCTCGAGCCTACAAAATAACACAATTCCCAATTGTATTATTTTTTTTTTTTTTAAATAAATTGTTTGACTAAAAACATTTCAAATACCTGCAGTTCACCCTCCCACCAACCACTATCCGTTTTTTTACGAATCATTATTAATTGTCCTCTTTGCAAAGTCAATTGTTCGGAGCTTGTAGCTTGGTATGGAGCTATAACTTGAACAATTTCAGGTTTTCGTCCTCTCTGTAAAACGGATAAATATTAAAATCATCTTATAAATACTACTTTATAATAAAATAAAAAGATATGCCAGTTAATTATAAATAGTTTTCGAATGTGATAAATAAATACCTTGTAATACTGTGGCATCGAGCGTAGCGTAAAATGAAAAAGCAGTTATATTACTCATATTAAAAGTTATAAACTGATTAAATAACAACAATGAACTAATACATCATTTTAACTTGACATAGAACCCCCCTACTTACCTGTTGAGCGGCCATTGCAGCAAAATCAGGCAGTTCAGCCCGATCTTCAGCCGCTTGTCTTTCATCTTCGAGTTGTTCCGCTGTTTTAGTAGTCTTCTAAGAAAATTATTAGTTAATACAAGACGTAGACAATGACATCATAAACATAACGATTAACAAGAAATGAAAATCTTTGTTAGAATAACTAACAAGTGTAAAGAGTAAAACATAAACAAAATGTTTTAAGCACAACAAAAAGTTTTAATTAACGTTCACAATCACAACATAAAATTGACCTACCGGACTGGTTTGTTCTATCACAGCTGAAGAATCAGTTGTCTCGGTCGGTGCCACTGATTCTGCAGTATCTGCAGGTTTTGGGGCCGCCTGATACAATGTTAACGATTGAACACACAAAGTGAGTGACATACGTTAGACAAGTGTTAGTGATACATTATTTGAATGAAACAAAAAATTCCTTCAGAAAATAATGAGAAAGAACAAACATTTACCTGTACTGGAATGTCGCACTTTTCGACATAATTCGATGGAAAAATTCCCGTTCTGTCACCTATGCATCCAGTCCACCAGTCGCCTTCCTTTTTCACGACTAATATGATCTCGCCCTGATTGAAACACAAATCACCTGACTCGGCTGATGTATATGGATATAATGCTGAATAGTATTCATTAAGACCATCTGATACAGAATCTTTTGGTTGCGAGTCAACTGTTTCATTAACTTGAACGTAGGATTTTGGAAACCAGCCTTTGTTTCCATTATTGGATTCGCCATACCACCAATCATTCTAATAATGAAAATTCCAAAATTTCATTATAGTAATACGTATAATTCAATTTTAACAAAATGGTTATAGAAACCTGCTGTTCCAAAACAGTGACTGTTTCTCCTTTATCAAATGATAAATGATGTTCAGATACTGGGCGATACTGATACATCGACGTTGCTTGTAAATTACAAGCTAAGCCAAGTCCTAATGTCAACGTCCCAGCTTCGACGATTGTAGCTTCACCGCCCAACGATCCAGCATCGGAAACATTTTCTGGTACTTCAGCAATCCCCCTAAAAATTAAAAAAAAGCAATCGATAATTTATTAATCAAATATTAATCGCATTATTACTGAATACATACTCCAATGTTCGTTTTTCAGCGTTATCTTGTTGTAAAAATTGATTGTTATCACTCGGCGCCGCATCAATGGGTTCCACATAGGATTCAGGGAACCAGCCAGTGTGTCCACGAATTTCTCCAGCCATCCAACCAGGCTCAGCATTTTGTACAGGTGGAACTAAAATTATATCTCCAGGCTGGAATGAGACTTCGTCTTGATTTCTCGCAACAAATTCGTAAAGAGCCCTGTATCTTCTGACACCACTTGGTATCTCTTCAGCTTCAGTTGGTGCAACGGAAGTGTCGTTAACTGGCCAAGACTCTTCAACGGCATTTGTATCACTCCATGCACTATCTCCCCAAGCAGCAGCTGCATAATCTACAGCACCTTGAGTGACAGCTCTTCTTAAATCGATTACTTTAGATTTTCTGTCTTCGAAAGTACTATAAAGTTTTTTACTCTCTGAAATGAGATTTTTCATCTGAGATTTCAAATCATCCAACTGGCCATTATTATTTTCAATATCAGACATTTTGGCATCAATCTGGAACAAATTTTAATCGTAAAAGTTACAGATGTAATTAAATCGCAATTAATTTCTTTCAGATCTTTATACCTGTTGTTGTAAATCTGCAATTTTATCTCTCAATTGCTTAAGAGTTATTTGTTTATTATCAAATGCCATTTTTATAGCTTCTTGACCAGCAGCATCTTGAGCAGCATTCATTTTATTTTTTGCTTCAATTCTAGCCTTTTCTTGGCTCAATGCTAGTAATCGCTGATTTTGTTCTCTTAACTTGTTTTTCAGCGATGCCATCTCTTGTAGTTGTGTATCGCGAGTTGAACGCATGCCATCAATTGTAGATTTTACCCCGGACACTCCAAGACGAGTGTCACAAATTTTTTGTGAAAGCTCTTTCACTTTGTCGTTCTTCAAAAAAGGAAAATATTTTACAATATAAACATTACAACTACAAACTTATTAACTTACCAAAGAAGTTAATTCGATAGTCAATGTTTGATTTTTAGCTTTCAACTTGAGTAAATTGTCTTGTTCTTTTTGCCTCTGCGTCTGTAATTCCTGGGACTTTTGTTTTTCCCATTCCAATTGCCTCTGTCTCTCCATTTCCCTGAAAATAATATTGATAAATGAAATAACAGAACATTAATACCCGATGTCTTATTTAGAAAATCAATAACAAATTTTTACTTTCGAGCGGCTTCCCGTTGCTCTTGAGCTCGTTTTCTTTGTTCTTCTTTTTCTAATTCAATTTCCTTTTGACGAAGCATTTGTTTTTCAATTTCTGCTTGTCTGCGTCTTTCTTGTTCCAATCTATTTGTATAATAAGTAAATATTTATAAATAAAAATTATAATGACCTACTATTTCTTATTTTAATTAAAATTACCTTATTTTTTCTTGTTTTTCTGCTTCTTCTCTTTCTTTACGTTCCCGTTCTTCTTGTTCCTTTCTCTGAATTTCTAAGAGTGCTTTACGTCTTCTGTCTAATTCTGCTTGACCTTTTTCGAAATTTTCTTTTCGTTTATCTTCGAAGGATGTCTATAACATAAATATCATAAATAATAACAAGTATTAAAAATTTTACAATTGAATGGAAAATGGAGTCCTACCTGAGGCATACCGGCCAACGGATCAATGTTCTCAGCCATACCCTGTGATGATACACTACTCTGCCTTTGTCTCCTGAACCCTGGCGGAATTAACTCTAATGGTAGTGTAGTAGGTATCTGTTCACCCGCTTTTGCCATATCGCATAAATGCATTGCCAAAACAAATTCATCGCAACTTAAGCGACCATCAGAATCCATATCCGCTAGAGCCCTGAAAATTAATTCAATTTTATAATAACATTTTAATTCGCAGTTTCAGTGTCACAAATATGGAAAGTCAAGATTATTGTATAATTTACCAAATTTGTGCCAGAATGGCTTGGTGTAATTGCGATTGAACCATGATATTTCTCGCTTGCGGTCCCGATAAGTAACCAGTACGTGCACGATCTGACGTATTGAATACTTGCGTGTACTTTAATTTTGTTTGATGTGGTACTGCCCATTCCATAGCCTGCGGAGAACTGACGGAATGTTGACTATGTTGAGATTCGACTGATCCAACTCGATCTATACTCGGTGGACGAGCTGTTGTGCTCAGAGGTGTGTTTGTTGAAACTGGAGTATGAATGGGTACCGAGCCGTTTGTTGCAATTACTGTAGCAGGTATTGTACCAGTTCCTGCTACTGTCATTGATGACATTAGTGGCAGATCGACTACTGCAGTAGGTACTACTCCATTGGCTGAAAACAGTTTCATTTTAGTATCAATTAATATTTTGTAGAATATTTAATTTTTTTATTTTCAATATTCTATATTTTAATAAAAGTGATCAAAATTGTTTATACCTGCTGGCATTGCTGCCATAGACGAGATCATACCGGGAGGTGCAGCCATAGGTGCAACCATACTAGTACAAAGAGGTTGCATTGGCATTGGTTGCGATATCCCAAAAGCAGCTATTGGAGGTGGATTAGTACTCATAGGTGCAATTGGTGCCACAGGTACCACTGGTGCCATTCCTGCTGTGATTGTGAGAAGTTAGTAATTGAAATGATAAGTACAGTATAAAATGTTATCAAAAACATATTCTTCTATATTTTATAAAATCCTTTGAGCTTGATTATCGGAAGCGCTGAACTGCATTACAAAGTAGCGTTTCAAACATACATTATAACTGCTATCACCATAAAAAAAGTTTTCATTTTTATTACAATATTTTTGTTATTTCACTCGTAAATGAAAATAGCATACGATAAAAAAAATTAAATTGCTGTTAGAGAAACACTAATAGCGATTATTAGCGACGAATTACATAAATAACGTTAACGCATTTATCAATACCTGGAGATAAATCGATACCGAGTAAATCTGTAAAGAAGAAATTAATTTACCGTCTGAGTGTTATTAACACAATTTTTCATTAACAAATCTCTCTAGTTTTCCCGTTCTTTGAAAATGTAAATAAAAAATATTCTAAATTGAAAGAATATGAGTAAATGTTACATCTTTTAATGAGTTTACCTATTGAAGATGTAGAAATTGCTGGTACTGATTGAATTGGCGATACAATACTCATAGGTGCCACGACAGGAGGTTTTATTGGCGAAGCCCCAACCACCGGGCTGTTTGGAAAAGACGGTGGTGCTGGTTTCGGCGGTGGGCCAGTGAGAGTGGGTGCAAAATTTGCTCCTAATTACAGTAAAATTAAATTTGACTTCTTTTATTGACAGTTCTAATATGCTTTAATACAAAAAAAAATATCTGTTTGAAAAACAAAAAATGAAATTAATTGATGAAAAATAAATCAGATTCACTAATAATTTGGAATTTTTGAAATTTTGAAAGAAGGATTGATACTCAAGCAGATACAAATACATAAAAATATTTAAATGCATTTACATGGTTTGCAGTTTTACTATAAGCAAAATACACATCCAGGGAACAAGTATGGTACTTCAGATAATTGTCATTTGGTTTCAATACACTAAGTGTATTGTTTTACGACATTAAAACTAACCCAGTGATGGTATATGGAGGACCGGTTGATCACTAGGATCTAGGGAG
>NCVS01000942.1:0-11232 GCA_003055095.1 Goniozus legneri
CGGATCGAGACCGAACCGAGAACGAACCGAGATCAACCCTATAGTGTGGATCGAGCCTTAAGGGTTGTAAGTTCAACTTGCTATCGATACGTATACATCTCTCATGTTACTTCAACTCCTCCATCGCAAAAATATAAGCGATTTGCAAAGTGTCGACGATTGCGGTGTCCGCGAAGAATACCGATCGTTCATCGGCGAGATGTGTACACAGAGAGACAAGGCCGGCGGTGAACAATGAGACAGGCGAAACGGTCGCCTCTCGGAAGAATGCGTAAGCGCTAGTTCGCGATAATCGATCGACATAAAGAGAGCGAAACCCGATCTATAAATACTTTTCCCGTATTTACGATTTTTCGTTTGAAAAACACGGCGATTGTTCGGATCTCGCAACTAGCGAGCTCGCCTCAAAACATCCTTTCGCTTTTATCGCGAGGTTGCAATCCGCTACCGCGTTTTACCGCGATACTTAATTGACAATCGTTAAGTCGTTATACGCGCGTGGCGATATTCACGCCCGAGCCGCGATAAAACTAGCCCGTTACTTTCTCGATGCGATCGGCTCGCGCGCGCGTTTATTGCGGGGCACAAATTGTACCGTTCGATGCTCGTCGTCTCTCTAATTTATTTGCGGCGAATTATCCGCGCGACTGTCGTATGCAACGTGCATCGCGTAGAGAGAATTCTCGCGTAACGGTGCCGCGTTGAAAAAAAAATGCCAGCGCGCGCGCGCACTCCCCCGCACTTTAACGAGCGTTTTACGAGCACTCGCGGATACGGCAACAGCTCGGCTCGCGCGAGCCGCGAATCGCGCTCGTTTGTACGGATTAATCGAATCGAATAACTTCGATACCGATCTCGCGATTTTATTTCGTTTGTAACGAATTATGGGGTAGTGGTTCGTTCGATAAGAGGAAATTTGATAAACACCTAAAAAAATTGATACTAATACTAATAAATCGACACTGAAAATAAAAATTTATTAAATCTACTTAATATTTGTTTGAACATATACAAATAAATATTAAATAAATCCAACAAATTTTTATTTTCAGTGCGTTATTAATTGTTTTTAATATTTTTCTGGTTGCTTTGTGTACGTCACTCTATTTTAATTTCAGTCGAAATGTTCAATAAAAATTTTTCTAATTCAATTTCTAGCCTGCGGGCAAACTTGAAACCGATCGAACCAAAAATCGTTCCATTGCACAATCTCGTCCTTGGGGGCAACTTTTTTGTACTCGATGAATGAAATTTCGCCTGCACCGACTTCCGGTGATTTTTATTTCACGGCGATATGATCGACGCCGGTGCAACTTGGTGCTATACGTTCTCCGCAAAATGTGTTAAGGACGGCCGACGTGTCCTTTCAATGAAACTCACTCGGATATAATACGATATTCTCTCTCTCAGTTTTTTTTCTCCCCCTCTCGCTCTTTACGTATCACGGCTGCATAGATTATCAACATTGTGCGAGATCGTTAACGCGTTTCGCATTATTCGTCACGAATCAGTGGGCGCTCGACGAGATAACGCGATTCGCGTGCGAGCGAGAAGATAAGAAAAAAAAACGGAATCGTCGTGTCTCTCAATGCAATTAGCGTGCTAATTGAGCGATCGTCGCGCGTCACACCCACCCGCGCCTGCTCGAAACCGAAGCTCGATTGTTCCTCGCTTATCGCAAAAAATTGACGATTACATACGTTCAAACTGAAAATCCTCCCAATCCGAGGATCTCTCAATGTCGTGAGAATGAAGTTGAGAAAAAAAATGACTTAAGAGGCGATTGTTTTCAAAAATGATTTTTTCAGAGGAAGTTGTGAGATGAGGACCGTGCGTCACTGGGACGTTCGTATTAAACGTGAGTCATCGCGAACGAGCCTCGCGTGTGTAGTTAGACTCGCGCGTGCCACATGTCGATACTCTCGAAGAAACTCGATTGAATCTTTTCGTCCTGGCTCGTCCTTTTCTCCTCTCTCTCTCTCTCTCTCTCTTTCTTCCTCGCTTTAAATTCCTCTTATGCTATTTTATGCGCTCTCACGGATTCTTCAGTTTGCCCAGAGAGCTGACTCATTTCTGCTACCGATGCGCGAGACTCGAATGCTAACGCGAGGTCCCTTTTCAAACGAAAATACCAAATGCGGAATCGCTGTTAATCATCGGACTCCCCCGAAGAGCCGCGAGATCTCAATTCGCGCGAACTCATTGAAATTTGTTTACCATCGACGCGTTTCTTTGAATTCCGAGCTGAACGAATATTTATTTGAATCTAAACAACGAACGTTCCCGAGGCTGATTTATGCTCGATCCTGAGAAGCGTTTACGTTTTGGTTTCTATTTATAATATAGATCTAAGCGTTTAAAATTTGGTAAATCTGAAACAAAGTACTAGTTAGGGTCAATATGAAAAATAAATTATTGGTACTTTAAACTATTCCTTCAGTAAAATATATTCAGGGTTTGAGTCTGCCTACAGTAGTACTTTTTTGAGTATTGAAATAATGAAATTCTACTATTTCACGCTCAGGTACTGTTTTATCAGAGGAATGATAAATCCTACTTAAAATTTCTTTGAGTATATAATCGTTAAGAATGTATGTCCGGCTAACGCGCTCTCAAGGCGAGAATTGCGTCATTAACCGGCGCTCCGTCGCGTCGTCTTCGTCGACGACGACGTTTAATTGCTCCCCGGTCTCAATTCGTTTTTCATCTCTGTCGCTCTTTTACGTACGAGCCGATCCCGCCGGGTTAGCCGGTGCGTGACCAAACGATCCCATTGTGCGTAAACGTGGTGCCAAGGACTCTCTCTCTCTCTCTCTCTCTCTTGCTTGCATGTCCATTCGTTATACACACGTAAACCACAGAAATATTTATAAAATATACCGTACCGGTCTCGCCTCGACACACATTATCGTCTCATTCGCTAGCTCGCGAGAAGGGCGCGCCGACTCGAGCTTGCATTTTACTTTCCCTAGTTTTCGTCTATTGAATGATAATTGAAGAAAATAAAAATTAATGTCTTTTTTTTATATTGGATGTAGTAATGCTAGAGAAAAAAGAAAATAAAATTCAGTAGGAGGATACATTCAGTTTAATCAAGGATGTTAATTCTTCAGTTCAATATATTTAGTACATTTACTAAATTAAATCAATTGAACAGCTGAAAGAAGATTAGGAAAAAATAAATTAAATGTGGAATTAAATGACAGATTGACTTAAATTAATTAATTAATTCAACTGTTTTTTTTAATTTAGCTGTTTAAAATTTACTTTAACAGTTTTCTCAAATCCGAGTTAACCTTCTCTGCGTACAGCATATTCAGCATAAATTTTCGCACTAAGAATGTTCATAAACTCTACATTTCCTACTTTTCGTCTACTAAATAGGTTTACGAGTTTCAAAGTTCGCTATTTCGGTGCCGAAACTATAACGCACGGTCTACTTGCGAATTGCGAGATAACCGAACTGCGTTCGATGTCGGCGAGTCCTCGATCGTTGTCTCGCTGAAATTTTAACGAGCGATAAAAAAACCAGCGGCCGATGACGGGGAACGACGCACGAGGGAGATTCGCTTTTCGCGTCGCGACATTTACGACGGGCTACCCTCACGAGTGCCCTTTTACCTCTCACCTGGCGCTTTATACTCGCCCATTACCACAGCGTTCTCTAATTTATCTCATTCTTCTCGCAATATAAAGAAGGATCAAGCGACTTACCGCGAATTTTCGATATTTAACCCTTTACACGATTTTTTTTATCGTCCGAAATAAAATAATTTATAATATTTTCTCAGGTTCAGAAATCTTCCAGCTGGTCCTCTACACCTGATGTGAGTACAATTTTTTGTTCATAAAATATTACGATGGAAACTTCCATCGTTATGCGAAGAGGGGTTAATTTTTTTTCGGCTACTTCGGTAAAAAATCGTCGAGCGGGTCATTCGGCCCTCGAACGACCTGTCATCGGCGGTGTCGACTCGCCAGAAATAGTGCGAGGCGGGCAGAGCGAACCGGGAATACCGGTATGCGGGCCGGTAACGAGACTGTGGAAAGAAAACGAAAAGGCGCGAGATGTACTCGCCGAGTTGATATGAAATCGAGAGGATTGCGATTTTTCGTAAATCGAAATGAGACTCGACGTCTGAAAATCGTCGCGTGAGAAAGAGCGAGAGAGGCAAGGCCGGGGGCCGGGTGGACGTTTCGCTTTATTTTCGCGCCGATACCTCTTTCTCCCTTCTCGCTCGACGGATGGAGTGCGTTGTCCTTTGGGCTCGTCAACAAAGAGATTGCGGACGAGCCGGGGATATTCTTAAATTTCCCACCGAGCTAGAGGTTAATCTATTTCGATTTCGCGGCTGAGGATTGATTTCGATCGTAGAAAATTATTCGGATATTTGAATATTTAAAAAACTATCCAAATATTAAAAAAAATAAGTATTGCAAATGTTAACAATAAAAATATCACTATTTCCATTAAAAGACTGCAGAAGATAACTTTCGAGTTGAAAAATAAATTTTTTTATTAATCATTCAATGTTCTCTTCCAGCTTATTCTAGATAAAAAAAAACTTTGGTCAAAATAGATACAAAAATTTAATCTAAAATCCTCACTTTTAACGAACAGTGGGCGATTTATCGCGATACGAGATTTTTCCTGGCACGAGGTCGCGAGGAGATAATCAAGCCTTCCCCACGCTCGATTCTTATAAAACCGAGTTTAATTCGAGAAGAATGTGTCACGGATAACGAGAACATTACCGTCGGTTATACGATAATAAAAATAATTTGGCGATGAATGAGGGTAGACCGAAGAAGACCGTGGCCGTTCTCTCTCTCTCTCTCTCTTCGTTCTTAATATTTGAAGGGGGAGGGGGAGAAAGGGCCCGCGTCTCGTAAGATATTTTTATTGGGCGTCTGGAGCCTGGACGCGCGTACGTACAAACCATCGGACGTTCACCCGATCCGGGCGCGCGTTGCACGATACCGAATAATTCCCTTAATTTACTAGATTTTGATAGGTTTGACCCTTATTTGCATCGTAATGGGAATTTCTGCTGCATTATTTGGAAAACAAGAAAAATTAATGGGGGATCAAGCTAGAATAATTGTACTTAAAATGCAAAGTAAGAAAAAAATCAATGCACACGAATATTCTTCACCAAATAAAATTATTGTTGAATATAAGTGAATCGCAGTAAACCGGTGTATGAAAATAGTGAGAAATAGTAGAATATGCAGCAATTATGGTTAGTTTCTAGTATCACTAAATTATACTGTTTTTTATTGGTTGAATCCTATATTTAAAACTAGCAAATCAAACTATTAATTACTTAGAATGTGCTTCGTAGAAAATAGAAATAAAAATTGAAACATCGTTCGAAATAGAAATGCTATTTTGCGATCCTTCTCATTAATATTTCGGTTAAAAATATTGAGCCAAAAAGAGTATTTTTATCTTTGTATGCAATATAAAAATATTCGTCAAAAAAAATCTTTCAAACTTTTTCGGTGTTTCTAATTTATACGGCGATATTTTAAATCAAACCACATTGAAAATAAAAATTGATTACAGCTAGTTTATATTCATTCGAAAATACAGAGATATCTCGATCGAATGAATTTTTCCAATTAAATATTATCGAGTACAAATTAGTACCTGCGACCAATTATTTCTATAATTTAAATAATTATTTCAACGTATGCAAATCCCCAAGAATGCATTAAATATACCATTGAACAAATTTTTCTCATTGATACAATTGAATCCCATTAATCAACCCTCGAAAAAAATTGTACAAAAGTTCGATACGAGATCGCAGCTCCTCCATTCATCTTAATCCGTTAGGAATAAAAACATGAAAACGCTCGTTGAGAACTTCCGCCGTTGGATGAATACATCGAACGCGTACGGGGCCCTTATTTCTCCTTGGCTGGGTCGCGTGGGTGATTCTGTCCTCTAGGACGATAGGTGGTCTCCTCGATGTGGAGGGAGCGGAGGAAAGGGCTCTGGATGGAAGAGGAGACACGAGAAGGACGGGGAACGTCTCGAACGTCTCGCAGAGGAATCGGCAGCGTTCGCGCGGGGATGCACTGACCTTGGGGGGATTTTTGCGTCTACCATCGTGCGTTAACCCCGGGAGCGCGTTGGCCAAACGAGCCCACACTCTCTTCTCTCTCTCTCTCTCCTCTTTCTTTGTCCCCACCACATTTCACTCCGTCTGACCGTTCTCCTCCTCCTACTCATCCTTCTCCCGTTCTCGTACCAATCATCGTCACCCCCCTCGTCCCCTCTGTCTTTCTCACTGTCTCTCTCCCTCTTTCTCTTCTTCCAGTGTTCTTTTTCTCAACTTTTTTCGCTCTTTTTCAGTCGTCCTTCTCCTCACCCTCTTTCCCTCTTCGTGATCGGAATTATATTCCCCCGTTTTCTCTTTCTCTCTCTCGTCTTCTCTATTTTTTTCGCTCTCTTTCTTTTACTGTTCTTCTCTCCTTCTAGCACTCTCTTTCTTTCTCTCTCTCTTGAGCAATTTTTGCCTGTCCCTCCGATCATTGTCTCCCCTCGTTCTCTTCATCGATACCCAAACATTTAAAAGTTCGTCTCCGGATAAAAAAAAGCTCTGAGCTTTTTAAACGGCGGTCGTCAACCCCGCGGTTAAAAATTTCTCCGCCCTACCGCCGAACACTTCTATTTCCAAATATTTATCCGCGGGACTTTATTCGCTGTCTCCTCGCCGATCTATTATTGCAGTGTCAATATTATTGCACTTTTGCGAGTGTGTCGACGGGTGGAGGAGACGGGGGAGGCTCGGGAGGGGGTGAAAAATAAATTTCGCGGCTTTACGAGCGGCTCTCGACGAGTCGAAATTTTATCGGCCCGCGAGAGAACACACATCGAGAGGCCGAAAGAATATCGCTCGGAGAAAGAGCGCTCGCGATGCGTCAGTGAGATTAGAACTCCGGCTGCGCGCACGTGCGCGGCGTGTGCCCGGTGCATCGCTCTCTCGCCGGGTCGTGACCTTGCCCAATTGCTCTCCCACCCCTCCGGCTCTTTCTCCTTCAATTGATTTCCACAATGTCCGCTAATAACGCTAAATTAAATTACAATCAGCCAATTCAGCCACTTGGCTGGGGCTCGATATCGAAAAAAATTCGCGCCGCCCGAGTAAACACGGAAGATAAGCGGATCGCAAGAGAGGTAGCCGTTTTAGCGAAATTCTGCGGCTCTCGGTGCGGACATGCAAATTGCCACCGGCCGGCGATAAATTCTCGACGTTAAAGGTGAATTCGTGGGTCGCGAGCGGAGGCGTGCGTCATACGCGGTAAGCTTACTCGCCCACGTGTGTTCCCATCGCGTCAAAAGTACCGAGTATTCCGCTGTTTACACGCCGAGATCGGGAAAGCGATATACGCCTCGTGCACGAGCGATTAATCGCCAGTACACGCGAGAGGCTTCCCCTATGCGTCTCGCGACCGTGAACCCGGTCAAACGCGCGCTGCTTATAAATAAATCGGCGAACCGTCCGCTCCGATCGTATTCGCTCATCCGCGTACCGAGAAATCGCGTCCTAGAGTAAGAAAAGATTGCGTTTGATCGAAAGATTGAGTTTGGTTAGTGTTGGTATTTCGACGCGAACAATACTTGTATTGTACAGTCACCTCAATCAAAATCAGAGTATTGTTAAGTTTATTCACAAATAATAATTATACGATACATCAGAAAATACAAAATTTAGAAAAATGAAAGCCGAGTTCGGGTATTATTAATGTCTCTGCAAACAATAATTGTATTCCAATTGGGTGATTCTCGTTTCAATTTTCACTCCGTTGTCCTCGCGTTTCAGTCCCACTCTCTCTTATTATTTCTTTGACATTTCATCCTTGAGTTTATCAATTGGTGGTTAATCGGCGTTAAGCGATGCTAAAAGTTAAGACTAATCTATCGTGACGGCCGGCCTGCTCGTCCATCTGTGCGGTATCTTCATTTTACTTTCTCCTCTTTCTCCCTCCCACCGACGGCCTCGCGCTCGCATACGTTAGCTGTAGCGATTACCGTTTGACCTTGTCGGTAGGCTCCGTGCTCTCTGATACGCTCAAGGGTCAACCTTAATTAGTATGAGAAGCTCGACGAGCATTCTCGTGGAATTAATTATCCGTCGTGATCGAGCGTCGGGATCGATGCACACCCGCCCTCCCCCCTCTCCTCATTCATACGAACCCTTGTAAATACGTTCGACTCGTGTCAATTCCCTTCAATCGACGTTATCACCGTCACCATCGTGATTGAATCGTCTGACGAATTCGCGAGAGCAAAACGAAGAAATGACCCCGGATGGCCGAATTTTTTTTTCGTCGTCATTAGCGACTATTGTGCAATAAATATTAATACATTGTGAAGAAAGTTTTACTTAGAGTTACAATTATTATGAATATTACAAACAACAGATTTTACAAGATTAACAATTACGCAGTAGCTTATTGATTCGTTCAAGCAGATGGAGGATTTTCTCGAGATGGCCGAATTCGCGAGATCTGGTTACGTAAAAAGAAAAACTTTCCATTCTATGTTAATGGTACAATTGCAACCTCGAGGTGGGCCGCGCGTGGAGCAAACAGGAACGCGCGAGGAAGGACGTCGCGTTTCGCATTCCTTTGATAAGCCGATCGTTATCGATATTTTCCTCGTCGATTATCGAAACCCTTTTTCCAGCCAAACTGCCGCGCGGGCTCGGCTCATCCTCGCGCGACAAATATTTACGATATCTTTGTCAACCGCTGATTGTCTCCGATTCGTCGGTGAATTACAGTTCCAGACAACGTCGAGGTCGCGAATGAAATTCATAGAGAGAAAAAGAAAGCCGTTGCGCGCGCGGGAGAGAGAGAGGGACGAGTTGAGGGTGTTCGCCAAGGTTTTGCTCGTTCCGAGGAAGGGGGGAGAGGGGGAGGGGGAGGGTTATACTCGCCGATAAAGTCGCGTTGACGGGACCGAGGGGGCCCCCGGTGCGCAATCCGGGCAGTTAAATCCGAAGGCTACCTCCGTGGAATGGCACATTATGCCCCGCTGAATGAAAAAAAAGCACCGCGAGTGAGACAGAGAGGGATGAGGATGAGGAGGAGGGGGAGAAGGAGTAAAACAAGGAGAGATGGGCCTGTGTATGTTCACTCCGTATGAGAGGGAACGAGCGCGACCTCGAAGGGCGCGGCCGAGTTCAGACTAGACTGGAGCTGCCCTTGCGCCTAACCGACCTTGAGACGTGTTCCTCTTCTCTCTCTCTCTCTCGCATCGCTTTCCTGTCCTCCTCACCTCCTTCTCCCCCCTCGTTCCCCCCTGATTTCAGCTCACACTCAACGTCAACCATGCCGAGGCGCATCCTCGACGCACAAAGCCCTTTACGCGATATTCTCCTTTTACCTCTCTCCTCTCTCTCTCTCTCTCTCTCTGTTCCTTCTATCACTCTCTTCTCTCTCCTCCTCTTTGTCTCTTTCCTTTCTCTCTCTTTGTATCGAGTGTACGCCGAAAGAAATTTAATTTTTCTTCGTCGTTTGATAGATTCGCAACAATTAAGGAACACAGAGTTGAAAATATTTTTAATTTTGTTAACAAAATGCACTAAAAATACATATTAAATTAGTGAATAACAGTAATTTTCTTTATCACGTTTATTATCTTCTCAGTAAATTTTAAATTGAAATAGCAAAGAGTTAATATTATATTTATATTAATTTTCTCATGTTGATTATCATATTAGTCTCTCCGTAACAACTGAAAATTAAAAAAAGAAGTATATTCAATTACTTTGTTGATAAAATAAAACCCTTTCTCTCTATTTTTTTTTGTCTCTCTCTCGCTCTCCAATAACCGCTGACCAGTCTGGAATTCCACCCTTCTCGGAATCTTCAGTGCTATATAATACACACACGCACGGGACGAAATGGACACTGACCTGCGATCGTGCGATCGGTCAGTTCTGTTCCCGGGATCGAATTTGTAATAGAAAAATCGTCCTCGCGAACCGGCACGGGATTTCATGCGAATCAAGGCCAGCGAGATTATTACTCGTCCCTTTTATCCCCAACTGATAGTTACCGGTACTAAAGTCGAGTAAAAAATTTTTAACTATTTTTACGAGGGTTTCGATGTTATTTTTTTATTCACAAGTTGACATAGTGAGAATAAATTACGATAGCAAAAAGATGAAAAAGAAAAAATGTTTCCGCCCGGGATCGAACCGGGGACCTTGTGCGTGTGAAGCACACGTGATAACCACTACACTACGGAAACTACGGTAGCAGAGAGAGAGGCTTTGCGAATTTTACTCAACGCTGTCTCGATTCGCGAAATTATTTATTTAACGAAATATTCGAGTTAATTTACTCTCTTTAATTCCTCATTCTCCTTTCACTTTTTATGTGGTATTCAAATCCAAACGATAAAATTTCAATTCGAATTTTCTCACGGATATCAAGCTCAATTCACGTAAATGTGTCGACACATCACACTCTGACCCCTATTTTCATAAATTCCACGTGCTCGACGTTTATAACCTGAGGGTAAAGGAATCCCGGCTCGAGTACAATAGGAGAATAGAAAAGAGAAAAATGAAGCACACCGAAAATTGACCCGAACTTCGTCTCGCGGTCGAGTTCTCTTTCATTCAAGAATCTCGTGACGATTTTTGAAGTTCTCTTGACGAACGAACTTCAATAGTGCTATAATAAGTTTCTGAATCTTCTTAACCCCTTGAAGAAAATCTAGACTACTTCGTTCCTCGATAAACCTTCTTCAAATTTCTTTATTCAAAACGAAGTACACGAAATCTCCAGCTAAATAAGATATACTGTTGAACATTTCCGTATTAAATTTCTATCAATAATAATTAATAACGCCTACTGATATTGGGAAACTCGTATTACTTGAATTTCAAAATTTTTCTAACTCTCGCATTCATTCAGCATCGGAGATACAGAGTTGTGAAAGTTCAAGCAGAAGAAAAAAGATAACAATAGAACCCAGTAGAGTTGTATAACATCGTATTGCGAAAGTTTCTCTAGGAACGAGCAAATTCAGCAACCAGTGGCTGAGTTAGCCCCAGCCTCTTTACAGATCTCTCCTCGATTTTTCATCTCGGCTTATCTCAGTCACGCGTCGTTGGGGGTTCGTACCTCGCGGCTAACGAGTGATAAATAACGCTCGATCTAATAGTATCGCGGTTATCTCCCATCTCGCACTGACAAACGCAC
>NCVS01000942.1:11263-25561 GCA_003055095.1 Goniozus legneri
CCCGCGAAGTGGCTATCGCGCCGAGTGACCATTCGGAAATCGTAAATCGGTTTTATTCGAGCCGCTCTTGTCTCGTCGATCTCTCTTTCGTGGTCGTTTTTCGCGCGTGAAAAACTGGGTTTCGTTCTCTCTCACCGACACACGCGCGCGCCACGTTTACAACCCGCACGCGTGTGTGCCTACGAGTACTTTTACTTTTGCGGAGAAAGTGCCGCCCGCTGCGAGTTGCATTTTACGCGCGATTCTCTTGGCGATAAAACGCGATTTTTAATGGCACGTGACTCGAGTGGAGGGAAAATGGGAAATTGCGAGGAAGGAAAATACGCGCGATTTTTCTTTGAATTGTATTTCGAGCTGAGAGAAATTTGATTGTGTCTGTTGATAGTTTTGAAACAATCGAGAAAAGATTAAACGAATTTTCTATTTTGTTGATAAAATACTTTTTGATTTTATTCACAATATAGATTTTTATAAGTGCTTTTATTTTTCTCAAAAATAGCGAATCCCACAAAAATTACTTCGAGTGTATTTATCGTAAGGTCGTTGAATCGCCTTGTGGAAGAATCACGACGGTCGTACTAATCGAGATCGTCATCGGACGTATTTCCCCATTTCTGATCGAGATCTCGACGCTCTGTTTACTTTTAATTATGCTCGCGAGGAATCGACGATCGTTTCGCTTTGGCGAGCGATAAATAACAAAACGCGAGGAAAGTCGCGTACGGGAAAAGATACACATGTGGCGCAAATGCGCTTTCACGAGGAGACCGTGGGATAGCGCGTGAAATTGAAGAGCCAGCGAAGAAAATGGGACCATGCCCAAGGACAGGCTCGGTCTTATCCCAAACGCGGATGAGGTAAAAGCGGCGTGTAGGTGTTCATGCGCTCCGTTCGAGTTGCTCAAGAGGATCGTCGACACGAGACCTCGTCGCCACGTGACCCGCTAAAGCCGAGGAGAGAGCGATCGTCCCAGACTTATCGCTTCTTATTCAAATTCTAACGTCGGCGCGATGTTGCGAATGAGCAGACACCTGGCAGAAATTTTTCTAACGCTCTTACCGCTCTGGTGAAAGAGTTTCGAAAATAAAATTTTGAATTTTATTTGGGTTATTTGACAACACAATATTATTATATAGTTCAACATAAAAAATGAGCTGAATTTTATAATGTACACTGAGAAAAAATGTCGAACCGATTAAATATGCATTCATATACTGCCAAGAGGATATTTTGATAATTTGACAAAATGATTGTTAAATCAACCAATAAATTTTTATTTTACTCAAAATATCTTCTGGGCAGTGTATGGTTGCATATTTAATTGGTTCAATATTTTTCTCTTAGCGTAATATGAATTCGTTTTGGACAGAATAATTTCTAAAAATAAAATTTCTGAAATATTAGAGCGATTGCCGTTATCTGGTACGTGCGCGGCTGGTTAAGACATCTCTCTCTCTCGCAGATTACTATTTCGGAGAATAGAGAAGTTCGCCTATGCTAGGCGTAGTTAGTTTGCTAATAACGACTATGGAAGATAAACGGCACATGACCTTGTCGTACGCAAAATTGATAAGAAATTCTAATACACATATCATAACCTTGCGCATATTTACGGCCTCGTGCGACCTTGAGCTGGCTTGGCCAATACGAATAATAACTTCTTTTTTTTTAACTTCGATACACACCACGTACGATTTCGTGGCGAATTAATTAGCTTAGGCGCGCCGTTAGATCGAAATTTCCCCACGCTTGTGTAACGAGACCATCGACAATCGCGATCTTTTCGGGGACTCGGTTAAAATTAACGCGACGATTTTCACAGCTAATTGGTCTCCGATCGGGATCAACCGCGTGCGAAAAAAAAGGCCTACCTGTATGCTAATTTTACGCTATCTCGAGTAATTTCAGTTTGCACTCGTATTAATCGTGTTTATCGACGGCTTGTTACTCAATAACCGATGCCGTTACGTAACCGATAGAAATTATTGCACGTTATCGAATATCATTAGGAAATCGGGCGATCCGATTGGCGTTTGCGCAACTTTCAAGGAAGAAATCATTTTTTTTTTTTCGAAAGATACGAGCGACGATACGGAAAGCACGAAATTCGCCCGGCCGAAATTCTCGTGAAATACGAGCGTACCGCTAAAATAGTCGGCACGTGTACTTATCGAGTGAGAGAGAAAGAAAAGAAGAGAGAGAGAGAGAGAGAGAGAGAGAGAGTGAAAACTGTGCGGCAACGCTCCGTTCAATTAAAAAGTAACCTCCGAGGAGCCTCATTTTTCCATCCGCCTCGTCTCTCTCTCTCTGACTCGCTTTTTGAAACAGTGGGTCGTCCGTTGTTGACGTAATCGTCGAGAGTCGAGCGAATGAGACGCGATGAGCGTTTAGGCGACCTACATATTGTTTCGGTTACGTGTTACACAACCTGCGAACGATGTAAAAGAGCTTAGTGAAGAGAGATCGCGTGGGGGGTCAGTGAACTCTAGAATCGTAAGCTCTAGCTAAGAGAGAGAGAGAGATGGAAGAATACTGGATAGAGAGAGAAATAACTAAAAAGATTAAGAGAGAATGGAGAGGAAGAAATTAAGAGTGTGGAAAAGAGCGAGAGAGAAAAATAGCGAATCTATTGTAGAGATATATAGACGCACCACGTGGGCACGTGGCGCTTTCCCGCATGCTGGCGCTAAAGAGAGAGAAAGAGGGAGGCACGTGGGTGCTTGTGTACTATTATACCGGACCGGCCAGTACACGTTGTACGACATTGTAATTACACGCGCGTGTGGATTGGCAAGCCCAGCTAACCACGTGTCTCGCGTGCTACGATCTCCTCTCCCTCTCTCGCTTTGCTTTGCGTTTACGCTTCGTCTACTCTTCCTCTCTCTCTCTCTCTAGCAAGCGCATATTATGTAGATGCTCGTGTGTGACGTCGATCGATCAGCGGTAAAACCTCGCGTCTCCGTAAAATCGCATTGTTTTCACGCTCGCGCGCTCCCGGCGATTAGGAAAACACCTGTCCGGTAATTCAATAAGCCAGTTCAGCTGGGTTTTCCTATCGTTTACGTAGGAAAAAAAGAACGTCGTACGGAACGCGATTAACTCTGTTTTTCTCGACTTTTGATTTTTTCTCTCTTTCGAACTGCGCACGTCCATTTACATAAAGTGACACATTTTTCCTTTATACCGTTTTTTTTTGTTTCCAGGAAAGGGAAAAAGACACGAGGCTTGACGTTCATTGGGGTCGTTCCGATCGACGCGATACCGAAAATGAGGAAGAGAGAATGAGAGAGAAATAGAGGAAAAGAGAAAAATGACTTCCGGTGGAACTCTTGAGTATTATTTACGTTTTCCGCGGCACGCAAGACTCGATTGATAATCGTTTGACATCGTCCACTCGAGAACAAACTCGACGAGAAGTGGACGATATTTTTGGTTGTACACCTTCAGAGAAATCTGATAGCAAAAACTAATACTCTTCAAAAGAATTGGAGCTTTAAATTTAACAAAATTTGCTAAAAATGTATTGGGTATTCTCAATTCCGAATTTTTACTAGTTGATATTTTAAACGATAAAAATATAGCAAAAATTATTTTAAGCAAAATATTAAATAATATACTCACACATTGGTAGTTAAGCGAAACAATTAAATACAATTATTAGTCATCGAGTTCTTTCCCAACAAAAATATCAAATCGAACTCGAAATTTCTCCGAGCGTATAAACACGCGTCGCGAGTTTATCGCTCGCTTATTTTCATCGAGCGCGCTCTGATTTGTGTACAACGACGAAACTAACGTCAGAGGAGCCTCGAATTTCGTTAATCGTTATCTCGAATTTAATTAGACACTCGCAAGAGGGAGGGCTGTTATGATTACGGCCAAATGGCCGGGGCACGTGAGCTCCGATATTATACCTTATAATAGTGACGTCGCGTTGTAACGAGGAGAGCGTGTTAAACGGGCCACGTGTCAAGGGCACTAATTAAACGGGTGTAAGTCGACTCTTTTACACGTGTGAGTGGGATGGACCGAGGAGAGGGGAGAGGAGGAATAAAAATTTCATCCCCAGCCTTTTCTTCGTCGATTTATCCACGAAATCCAAATTGGACGGTGATTGGCGCAGCCGTTGCGCACATGCGAGAAGACCGAGAGAGATAAAAGCGAGCGAGAGCGAACTCGTTAGATCGGGGTGGCTGATTCTTCGGACGAAAATACCTCGGCCCTTTGTTCGGCCCTCCAAGATTTTCACTCGACGACTCGGAGTGAAAAAAGAACCTCTAAGGTCGAAAAATTTCATTTTCTCTTCGTACAATCCGACTGGGGATTCTCAATCTCGTTTACGTTTAATGATTTCTAGACGGACGTCTATTTTTGTTGCCGACGATGTACGTTCATGGTATCCTTTTTCGTCGCTAAACTCGCACTCTCGGTTTCGCCTTTTGAACTACTTTTCTAAACAGACGAGCGAAGAGGGGAGCCGAAGCGTAAACGAGTCCCCGTCCCTCTCGGTTTCGTATCTCGGCCACTTTGGAAGAAAAGGAAACGCTAGCGCGAATGAAATTCCTCCGCCAAACGTCGATTCGAGACTTATTAAGTTATCGATAGATTCTCGTAAATCACGCGAAACCGAAAGTTATAAAAATGTTGGAAAATTGAGATCGGGTGTTAATTGAATCGCGATAGCGAGGATATTGGGAAAGAGTCGGGTAGAGAGTTCGAGCACTCTCGCCGTCGATCGTACTCTCCGTATCTCGCTCTAGCTCCGTCTCGCTCGCTCTCTCGATCGGAGAAAGTAAACGAGATTGGCTTTTCGCCTCGCTCGTTGATACACCGAACTTTCTTTCGCGAGCGTGATTCCTGCCCCCACCGCGAGTTTAACCGATTTGTCTAACTGTGGAGTAGCATGTCTTCCGTATTTCGATTTTAAAAAAGATTTAGAAATTGAAGACTGAAGATTGAAGATTTAGAATAAATTAAAGGGGGTTTTTCAATTCATAGTCAAAAACATACAAGCTACTGGTAATAATTAAAATTACTATAAATATGAAAAATTAATTTCTAGACGAATCTAGAAATAGTGAATCCAGAAAAAAATTGCACGTGCAGATAATCGGAGCGCCGATACGAAATGCTAAATCGATGTCAATGGGGCTCCATTTCGATAACCAGAAACGATAATTCGCGTTATCTGCCGAATCGCGCTTGTAAGTGGAAAATTTCTAATCGAGAATTTCTTTCATCGTGTCTTTTTTCGAGACAGAATTTGTGTACACGTCGCCTGGGCGTGAATTTTTATTCCACAACACCAGCCGGTTGTCCCTCCAGACGCTGTTTGTTATTACTGGCATGGGAGATTGTATAGCTACGGTCTTAAACTATTTCAGAGCTTCGAAATTTTTCGGAATGGCCTCTCTCGACACTCGACTCCGAGTCCGCGATAAATTTTTTGTTTGGTCAGAAAAGTTTTGGTGTGTCAACTCTGAAAGCTTCTCACGAGTTAAGAAGCTGAAATTTTGATCAATAGTATAATCATTGGTAATTAACACTAGATTTACTATAATCTTCAAATGGGAAGAAGAGATACATATTTGAGTTAGAAATGTGTTAATGAAACTGGGAAATTCAATGTTAAAAAAATTCCTAGAAGCCCTGCAAGAAATTTCCCTTTTTCGATATACAGCAGCAGATTTAGTTTTTGCTCGCAAAAAATCGGATCGATGTCTAAATTGTGCGAGAACTAGCGAGCATGAAGGATCGTGCGTGCGATTTTTGCTGGATGGAAATCTCGGCGATAAAGAGCGGCTCGTTTAGAGATCGATCGAGCGAGGAAAATGCGTAATTCGAGCCGGCCGATCGCTATAATTAACTCGTAACGCGAATCCGATCGGGCCCCGCGCTTTCCCTCCGAGCGCGAGAGTGAACCGCAACGAGTTCTTATTCTTGTTTTTCATCGGGACACGCCGTGACACGCGTTCGCGATTGAATTATTCCACTTTGCGAGAGTCCCGCGAGCTCACAAAGACGATAATCAATCAATTTTCTCGTTATGCAAATTCCAGAGATCACGCTCTGATTGTTAGAACCGGCTAAATCACGCTGACTTTCACTCGAAGGGAATGTTCAATGTCGATTGTCGAATCGAGTCCTGCGAGATTCTTTTTATGGCGTTCTTTTCTGTCCGCGACGATTTTCACTTTGACGACGGAGGTCATGGGAATTTCTCGAGGAAGTATTTATAGTAATTTGTAATCTATTTGCACGCCTTACAGAATTATATTAATTTTTCATTTTCCAAAAATTTCGTCAAAAAATTATTTTCTACTCCTTGTAAGTATTTTGTGACCTCGATTTCGAAACCACGTATTAGAGTTGAAATGATCGATCCGATTGGTATATTGAAATATCAATCCCAGCACGTGAGATCTAATTCACACTTCTACTGAATATTCATCGGCTCTGCTGTTTCGAAAGCCGAAAAAAGGGAAACAGCTCGCATGAAAGAAATAACCGAGCCTCATTTATACCCCTTAACGGCAAGTTCACGAATAATAATAACAACTCTAGATTTATTCCCAGGCTACACGAGTTACGAATTTTATTTCGCGCTATCGCGAGCGTAACGCGAGTTTGATTGGGACCTTGACAATTTCTGGAAGCGGGCAGAAAGAGAAACAAGGAGGGAATAACAAAAAACAGCGAGTATAAATTCGATCAAAAAGCGTTTCTCTCTTGGCTCTCGCCCCAAAGCGATATCGTTACGTCTCTCTACTCGAGTGGGCTGGCTCGTTACGTCGTTTCAAATTCACCTCCAGACTCCGGTCGTTTGCGCGGACGGGCCTCGTGCACGCGCAGAAACAATCCGGGATCTCTCCCCGTTATCGCGTTAAAAGAGAGAATTACGTTTTCTGCCCACCGCATTCCTGACTCGACTTCTGAATCGCATCAGGTGGGGGAACAATCGTTACTGGGAAAAAAATGTTAAATTTTTACGGTCTGTGAATGTTAAGATTTGTAAACATTAAAAACTATTCAAATATTTAAACTAAAATAATCTTATGTTATTATCTGTTGTTCTTTTTACAGGATTATCTAGATAAAATAACAATTGGACTCATCTAAAAAACTATAGAAGATAAGAAAAAATTGAGACAATAGTTTCTTAGTTGCAAGGGTAACATGTGATCCCACATTCCTGCCCTTGAAGTCACTCGACCTCCGTCAAGGTTAACACTGTACCAATAACCCCTATCTTTCGATATTTTTATGAGGTGAAAAAAAAATTTGGTAGGTCTTTTTTCTACTCCCCCATTCATTCACCCCATCTACACGTGTTTCCCTCTCGCTCCTCTCCTCCTGCAGTTCGCGGGAAACGAATCCTCGCGACCCGCCCACACGCATCTCGTTATCTAGCGTCCCGCTCGCTCCGTCGATGGAGAAAAGGAGATCGAGGGTCACCCCTGCGTGTCTCAGCGTCTCTCCCCCCTTCCATCTCGAGCACATTTCGCTGCGTCGTAAACCACCCACGGCAAGGTCCATACTTTTTGGGGAAATTACGCGGTCGGGCGCGGGCAAACAGGACAATCAAATTCACGGTTTTACAGCCGGCCTGCCGAGGCACGCCTCTTCCCAAAAAAAAAAGTAACCGAACCCCCCTCTCCACTCTCCCTCCCTCGTCGGGAGGTGAACGCTCTCCTCATTTTCCACTCTCACGCGCGTCTCATTTGCTTTTAGTGGTCCTCGCAATTCTCGACTCCCGTCGTCGGCGCTCGCGCGAAATTCGCGAACTGTCGAAAATTAAAGCCTCAAATATTCATCAAAATTGCCGCTATAAATAAAATTGCCGAGGTGACTCGGTGATCGCCCTCGTCATCCCTCTCTCCTCGCTCGGCTCTCGCTGACTTTCACTTTCACGGTTGCGCGATAGCGAATGGGGTAAAAAAAAAGAGGCTGTAAAAAATCTAATACAGTTCTCTCTCTCCTTCTCTCTCTCGTCCGGCGTGTAGGAAAAAAGGGAGGAGGGTTCCCGCGAGGAAATTACCACGTTTGTACGAGATCGCGAAATTTTTTTCTCTCCTCTCTCTTTTTTTCGCGTCCCGAGCTCGTAAAGACCCGAACGACGAAGAGTGTCGAACGTAATTTCGGAAAATTGCGTACCGAGCTGTGCCAGGGGGTGGCGAGGGGGATGAAGCCCGTCGCGGGACGTCGAGTGCTCGAAAGTAAACCAACCCCCATCGCGGTAGACGCATTTTCACGCTACGAGCCTCGATATCCATCGACGAGCCGCACACCCGAGAGTCTCTCTCTCTCTCTTATCAACCCCTTGGGCGTTCGTTATTTTTTTCCGCTCCAGAAAAATCGAACTGTTTCAAAAAAACAGCTAAGAGAAAGAGCCTATAAATTCGTCGTACGAAAATTCGAATTTTTTTTTCGAGTAGTCTGGCGGAGATACGAAAATATGGACGAGTCACGAGATCGTCGAACGATCTGGACGACGCACGTCCCTTTATTTCGTCGATTTCGCGAATCCGAGGCGATTTCGGCGTGATTTCTTTTTTTTTTTTTTAGAGAGCTCGAATTCGGTTAAAAATACAAACAGAGCGAACAAGATCGCGTATACGCGAACAATGAGAGTCGTTTTGTGTATGGAAGTCTGTGTGTTTATTCTACGCGCCTTATTATTATTGTCGGTCGGTGGTGGGGGGGTGGGGGCGAGCGATTCGATTCTTGAAGGGCAAGCGTAGGTGGTAGATTGCTGGTACGAGAGAGAGAGGCAAAATCGCGAGCACGCGACCCATCCAGCTCCGTTGGCCTACGTGCGAATGTCAATGACATCTAAAAATACCGGAGGCCAACTTCGACGAACCTCCTACGAGTCCGTCCTTCTCTCTCGCTCTCTCTTTCTCTCTCTTGCTCTCAGGATAGAGCCCCGCGAGCCGGATAGAGCAGGTGTGCCCGGCTGACCTTGACCCGCGCGAAAATCTTCGCTCCCGTTTTTCTCTCCCTCGCGTCTGCGAAAACGGCCGACTTTATACGACGCGATATAACAACTGGAGAAAAGATACACCCCCTTCCCACCCCCTCGCGACGGTAAACAAGACAATTTGCGGATCGATCGAGAAAACGAGAGAGTCGAGAAGTCTCGGTATTCCTCGGTGAAAATAACGGAAGCAAATATTTTGATACTGTTTCGGTTTAGAGGGGGTGGAGTAAATCCTACCCCATTCGTTAAAAATACTTTTTATACCGTCTCGCTTGCGAGCCGCAGGAGCGAGTCGTAAACATATCGCGCATTTATCGCAGGGCGATAAAATTAAGTCGTTTTAATAAATATCAATCTCGATACCGTTTCTGTGGGGTGGTAGAGAGAAAGAGAGAGGGAGAGTGTTTCGGGGAGGGAACGTTAAAATTACATTACGCGCGCAACGAACCCTCGCACGCGCGCCGTGTACGAAGAACGGACGATAAATTCCGACGCGCGGATAAATCGTCGATATAAATTTTACTTTCAATACGATCGCTCGCTGCGAAGGTCGTCAAGGACGGACGAGAAATGGCTGAGACGATAATTGGAAATTGGTTTCGAAATTTATTTTCCACTTCTCTGTGCACTGACACGAGAGAAAATTAGTACGTGAATAGTGGACTGTAATATTCCCTAATTTTCTAGTAAATTAGAAGTTATTTTTATAATTGTACCTAATGTCGGAGAATTAATTTTGGTTCAAGATTTTCAATTTTCAGCTCCCAATTCGAAGTAAGGATTCGAGAGAGAAATTGGGATAAAATGAAGTAGAGAAATTTAAGAGGAATGTGATAATAGAAAGAAATGATTAATCGATCTCCATTTTCCGCAGCAAATCAAGTGCAGTAAGAGCGCGAGGGTGGAATTATAGAGCGAGGAGAAAGAACGGAATTAGTGAGATATTTTTAAATACTATTGCACTGTGTATTTGGCATGGGTTTTTATACAAAGCGTGTTTATGAAGAGGGAGGCATTAAGCGTTCGAGTTGAATTTTTCATCGAACGGAACGGAAGAGAGGCGAGAGAGGAAAAGAAAGAGAGAGAGAGAGAGAGAGAGAGAGCAGCGAACGAACAGTTGGCTCGTATACGTGCAGTCGCATCGCGCTGGGGTCAAAGTCAAGGTAAATCGGGTCGTACCGCTTTATTGGCACCGTCGAGACTCTCGCTTCGTTCTGCATCGTCGTAACGCGCTCCTCTTTCATTCCCAACGAGAAACGATTCGCAACAAATTTAGAAATACCCCCGTCACAACATCGAACTCTCAAAGCGCATAAAATCCGGCTTCATTGTGCGGAGTCTAATTTCTCGTTCACGGCCGTTTGCCGTAAACACGAGAGCGCGAATAAAAGAGACGTCGAATGTCGAATCAATTGCGTTCGACGCGTCGCGTTCCTAAACGCCACGGTTACACCTTTTTGTCGACCGAGAGGGATATCCTTGAGCGACGCTAGACGAAACTGGAGTGAGGGAGAGGCTGAGAATGAGAGAGATAAAAATAGTGAAATAGAAGAGAGAGAACGAGAGTGAGAAAGATTTGATTCGGCGCTCTTTATTTGCCGTAGCATGCGATGAGGCAAAGGAGAGAACAGCGAGAATGTGTGTGTGTGTGTGAGAGAGAGAGAGAGAGAGAGAGTCGGATGAAATTAGAGGGTCGAGTCACCCGATCGACGTTCAGGGATATCGCGACTCGACATCGAGACAGTCGCGCTTAATCAGCAATGTGACCCTCGCGAATAAAGATAAAGTCCAGCTTCGATCGACTTTTAACCGTTATCCCTGAATTCACGGATAGCACCGCTCTCTCGACCCCCGAGCGAGAAAAAAAGGAAGAGGAGACGACGAGCTCCAAAATAAATGGGATAACGTCGTCCTTTCAAGGTAGACGCGTAACCCGTGACCTCAGAAACGTCGAATCTTATCTCTCCCTCACCTTGGCTCTCCTCGCGCGAAAATATTCAATTTATATCGAGAACACAAAAATTCGTGAGAAAAGAACGCTAACGAGCAGAAATATTCCGCGATAGCGGAGCGATCCTGTTCCGGGAGGTGTCGACTTTTTTAGGTTGCTCTTTAACCCTTTCGAGCAGGTCGTCTGTACCAAATTCATTGTTTTTTTATGGAGATAAGAAGTGTGGGAGGTTCGGAGAATGAAATTAAAAATGTGGAGTAATATTAGGTTGAGACAAGAATGAAAGCATTAGTACTACTACACTACAAACAAAATTTTGTAGAATGTACTAAATATTCATTCGCATGCGTTCGAATTAATATTTAATTTGATAATCAAAATATTTGTTTGATATAGCAATAATTCTTTTTATCGAATTGTATTTATTTGAATAAATAAATATTCAGTACATTCTAAAAATTTTTTTTGTAGTGTAGAAGCTTTTCCTCAACATTTTAATCTTTTCAATTTTTCAATTCAGTTCGGGATTCCCAGAAAGTGTGAGAAAATCTCAGCACGTGCTCGAAAGGGTTAAACCCAAGAGGTAGGCCGAGAATCGCGAGCGTGGAAATCCGTGACCCGACGAGATACGGAGGCTCCGACTTCTCTGACCGGCCGATAACCTTCGCCGACTAAAATCAATGCCCACCTATACGCTTCGGTTTGGTGTGCCTGTTATAAACGCCGGACGTTCAAACAAGCAATCCGCACCGGGACCTTGGATCCGCCTCGGTTTCTCTGAATTATCGAGGCAACAAAACGTCGTCGGCCGATTCTCTTTTATTTTTTAATTGCCCGCGAGATACACCGAGAGGAGTACGAGAGAGGGAGAGAGAGAGGGAAAGTTCAATGTCGAGCCACGAAAATAATCGCTAAAAAGCACTCCGACGATTCTAAGCCACGTTCGAGGTCGTTAGAATTTATTCAATCTCGGGTACAGAGAGCGAGGAAAGAATTGCGATATATTTCCGCGGTTCACGGAACCCCCGAGATTCGCGATAACGCGTCTATTTCGAGACTCAATACGCGCTTGTTTTTTCTTTTTTTTTTCTCTCTCTCTCTCTATCTGCGGGAATTATCGCAGCGCGGAAACGAACGCCGCTCGGGCTCGCCGAGATTCTAAAAATTGTGCGTGTCGTCAGGCCAGCCGCGACCTCATCGAGCCCCCCATTTGCTCGTCTCGGCCTCGAACGAAAATTTTCTCGTCTGGTTCGACGGTTCCCGTTACGCCCACGAAACGAGAAACGATATTTCGCTAGGAAACGCGACGCGATTTTATCGCGAGTGACATCTCGCGGGGACCGTGGACTCCCCCCCGCCACCGCCGGCGGCTCGATTTTGCGCCGCGGATGTTTTATACATCCACGTAGAGCGACGGGTCCGATTTCGAGGCGAAAATTTAGAATCGATGAATAAGAGCCGAAGGTCGGAGCTCTAGCCTCGTATTAACATACGCGTAACCCGGTTAAGCGTTCTCGCTTAAGCGCTCCTACGTATAATGCGTGTATTTTGGAATTTATACGTCCCCGGTAACGAGACCGACCTCAGGGGAATAAGATTTTCAGTGCAGTTTGGTTCGTAGCTGGACGGGAGAGAGATTGCCAAATTCGAATGGGAATATAAAGTTGTATAATAAAAAGGCAGTTTACAATCACAAGAAATGAAAGAATTAGTAAAATAATAAAAATAATAATTAAAAAAATGAACAAATGGCTGAAATAAAAGTGAGAGAAAATTAAATAATGAATAAATTGTTCTGTCAATGATCAATGCACCAAGAAATTAGAAACCAGATCTCGCGTGAGCCTTGTTGCGTCGGTTTATCGAAAATATATCCTATCTGTATTTTCATTCCCGAGCCACCGAGCCAAACGCAACGTGTACATCAATTCTCGACGTTATAGACGTCAAATTATAACGAAAATTATTATCTCGAACGAATGAAATATCACTCGATTCGCAATCCTCGTTCAATTCGTTTCGAATCAGGAACTAGTTTATTGTAAAAAAAAAAAAGTAATATAAGAGTACGAGAACGTACGATGCGAGATTTCATAGCCGATTCACGATTAGAGATCAAGGTCAGGCGAAGCTCGCTGGCTTTTGAACGCTCGCGCGTGCGTATGGGTGAGTGTTTGTTCGAACGCACACGTTTTTACAGTTATCGCTCGCGGGTCAGACCTTATCGGAGCGAATGCGCGCGCGACTGCATTAACATTTCAGTTGCTAGCTATGACACAGGATTGTTGCATCAGTTGTTTTTTGATTTCAGGTACGGAAAGGGCGCGAAGTCCTCAAGGCCGCCAATTTCCTTCCTCCTTATCGGATGCAACTGCAGAAACGCGGTAATGTAAAAATAGCCAAGTTCACTGTAAAAACACAGTAGAATATAAAATAGAACAGAACTGATAAAAAAAATCTCGGATAGACGATATATTTTTACTAAAATTATAAAACTTGGCTAAGAATTATGAGCTCATTAGCTAATTATATTGTAATGAAAAGGTATGCAAGAAAAAGAAGTTTACACGATAATATAATTAGCTTTTGAAGAGAGACACGAAACTTCATATGATTAATGAGTTTTTGTAAATTTAGCGACTACTCATACTGAATACTTACACATAATTTCAGAATTATATGTGCAAGTATAAAAAAAATAAATTAAATTTCAACTTTTCCTAAGATCGAAAAAAATCTTTAGCCACTAATTGAAATATTTTATTCCCAAACTCTAACCTCCCGAATACCAAGAAGTACCCTGCCGCTCGATTTATTTTTCACCCACATTCCGTTACGTCTGGAACCACCGAAAGTAGTTCCAGGAAGAATTCAATTGGCCAGAGAACACCCGGTATTGTTAGCCGAGCTCATTTTTTTTCCTCGTCGGTATTAGAATCGCAGATCGACACGGGACGGGGAAAGGGGAGGCTCGATTTCTTTTTCCTCCGTGTCAAGGATACGAACCCTCGAGAGCGAATCTCGGAATTTCGCGAGATTCGCTATTTGGAACGCGATTTTGCGCGTCATTGTGTGTACGCGCGGGCTCGCGGTGAATTTCCTGGCGGCGTGCCAGCGGCTCGTTGCGCCGAGTGCGCGATTAATGCGCAAATCGTCCCATCGTACCGACAAATTGCGAAAAACTTCGCGGGGGTCTCGGAAATCCTCGAGGATTTTTCTTTTTCGGAAAACTTGCGGAGAACGGAGCGATAAGAGTTTTGATAGCGATGAAATCTCGCACTGCGGAGAGAAAAAAACGCGAGAGACGCGTGAGTAGAAAATAATCCACGTGACCGGTCGGTGTCGTAACGCAGCCCCCCCCCCCCCC
>NCVS01000942.1:28678-65762 GCA_003055095.1 Goniozus legneri
GGGGGGGGGGGAGCGTTCGACGACGCGGTGCTGGGTGTCGCGACGTCGTCGTCGTACAAGGACAAGGCCACGTGGTCATGGGCGACCGGACTGTCGTTATACGCGCTATATATCGACTACTAGTCACGCTCTCGCTCTTTATCATCTCCCTCTCTTTCTCTCTCTCTCTCTCTCTCTCGCACCGGTTCGACTTGTTATTGCCATTCCGTCCCATCCTCGTGTTTGTTTGTTTTTTTTTCTCTCCTCTTCCCAAAGTCGAGCTAGTCCCGTTAGACTCCTCGCTCGATTTTCGAGACACCCGATTTTGGATACGTCTCTAGCCGCTAATTTTTTTTTCTCACCAAGATATCAATAATCGTTGCGCCCGATGAACCGCGAGCGACGCGAGAAATAAACGCCACGTGCGTGGCCGCGAACGTCACAAGCGCGACTCTTCAATCGTTATCATATACCTACGTACGTGAATACGAACGTCCGTCATTTGCGGTCGTTCCGTAACATCGTCGGCCTTCGAACAAAATTGAAAAAAAGGAAGAAGAAAAATGAGAAATAGAAATCGTCCCGCGATGTTGGAGGGGCCTTGAGATGCGTGCCAATGAAACATTCTGGTCGTGGATAAATTTTTTGGAGTTTGATTTGCGCAATACTCTGATAAAAATTATTTTAGTTCAAACTAATATGAAAAACAACAAGAAATTGAATCTGACTAAAGGAAACTAAAAATAAAAATTCAGGTTTAATAAGTGAGATCTGAAACATAAAAAGTTGAATTAATTACACAATTATTTAAATTTTTTTCTATTTTAAAGTTTAATATAGTATAAAAGATTTAAACAATGTTTCTTGTATGTAACTGGAAAATCAAATACATTGAGGTCAATTTTATCTCGAATTACCAACTTCTAACAGAAGTTACAAGAACGGACGTTAACGAATAACGCGTATTTGCGAAGATCGCGCGAGGAGAACAATAATTTCTTGATCGGACGACACTTCCGTGTTTGCGCGAATTGCGCTACTCGTTACGAGTGGCCACACGATTTTCATTTCAGAATTTTTCGATTCCGACGTCTGGGATCGAACCGCTGAACAATTTGATTCCAGTGGAAGAAAAAAATTGATTGTTATCCGTTCACGTAATGCGCTAACAATAGCTACCGATATCTTCTTGTTCCACATCGATGACTAAATAAATACATCGTAATTATATTGTGAATAAATTTTTTTGCCCCGATTGAATTTATTAATGATTTTACACGACTTTTATCGATTTTGTTCAATCTCGTTTTTATTTTGTTTCGAGTGGCCGATAATTTTCGGTATTTTTAGTCGATCGAATCGCGAGCTCGTCTAATAGCGCGCGAGGCAGCTGTAAATATAATCAATTCCACGATTGGGTAATCGATTACGCTACGTAGCGACGAATCGAAGGATGAAATCTCGTCAATTACACGCGAACGTCGCGATTTCGGGAACAATCGGTGGGTTATATCGACGATATTCGTTATCGCGAATCTCGATATCGCTAATTCAACAGGACATTCGCCGTAACGTCTGACTACCGTCGGCCACACGTCGTCACGCGAGCTCCTCTCCCGCACACTGTTTCGTCATTGCGTGCGCGCGATTTATCGTCACGTGGATTTATCAACGATTCATATTCGACTAGTCACGGCTCGTTCATCAAATTCGTTATTTTTCATTCGCGACGATTTGTCCGATCTGTTTACGATGAGTCCGAGCTGGGACGATTTTTCAAATTTTACGCTGAAAATAAAATTTTGTCGAATGTACTCTTATTTGCGCATACGTTCGGATAAATATTTAATTTTCTGGGGAAAATAATTGTTTCAATTGCAGGTACCAATTTTGTTTCAACTAATATTTAATTATTGAATAATAATTAATATTCATTTGAACATATGCAAATAAATATCGAGTGATTTTTTATGTAGGAGTAGTCAAATATGATACTGCACCACTACTGTAATTTTTAGTACTCTGAAAATTAAGATCTTTCAGATCTTTTATCAATATTCTCTTTAGCTACATCCATAGATTTGTTTTCAACGAAACAAGTTTTTTCTAAAAGAAATTCCTTGACAAATTTCTGTCCCAAACGATTTTCACTTCGCTTTTGTTAAAATTTCCATCTGGAAAAGCGAATCGCAGTTTTCGCAGTATCAATCTCGCGCATTCCTCGATTCGGGTCGTGGAATTGGAGCTATCGCGGTGTGTAAGTACGTGTACCGCGCGAGTTAGATAACTTTTATTCTTTCCCACGAAAATCGGGACGAAGGCCGACTCGGACAAGGATGACGAACGTAGCGAGAGATGGCTCATCCTCGAGCTCGCTCCGCGAACGATTACGGGTGACGCGCGTGCTTCCGATCTCGAATTCCACTCAATTATCGTTATAGTAAATTCCGACGCGACGCGCGATAAATCATGAAGGCGATTTCGAAAAAATTTCGCTCCTCTCGTAAGCGATTACTTATTGTTTTACAACGGGAGAGGAATTTTATCAATCGATACTTTTGTTAAAAATAGAGCGAAATTCGAAAACATTTATCGACACTATCCGTCCGTGAACATAAATATTCATATAGCAGGTATCCTCGAATTAAATATAAAAGGAAGTGTTTTTAATATTTTTCAAACTCTGAAGTTAGTCATTTTTGAATTCGACTTCTCGGTTTCTGTAGCAAACAAATGTCGCGATTCTCGTTTTATTTATCGCCATTCATTCCGCATCGAGTACACTTGGCAAACGTGTTTTCCCTCTGAATTTTTATTTGAAAAAGATAATTTATTTTAGCGTTTTCTGCTTGTCGTCTCGATTCTTAAGAGAGCCTTTATTAAAACTTATTTCGAGATGAGAGAGCTTTCTTGTGTACAAGAATTCAACTTGATATTTTAAACATTTTCATGGAATTGTTAAATTTGTCAAAATTTTGGCTTTGGAGAGGAACTCGGTGAGAGATAAAAAGAATTAAACATATCGGTTCCGGTGACACTATCTGTGAACTCGCCACGAGCCAGCCTTGGCTCCTTCTAATTTATAGTGTCCACAGCTATATTTACTCGTTCGACACGAAATTTTTGTATTTTTTTCTTTTTTCTCAAAAAACGAAGTAGAGGGAGAAAAAATTCGTTACCAAGTAGTCAAGGACGAGGATCGATCCCGTCCTCGAATTTCGGGGGCTCCTTGAGAGGCTCCTAGACCGGCCTATTGTCCTTAACTCGCTCCAAAAAGCGCGATGTCGATTCAGGACGCGCGCGTCCTTGGCGAGCCCGATAACGATTATTGGAATGTCGTTCCTCAAATTTTACGGCGTCTGAATATTAACGCGTCTCGCCCACCGGAAATCGAATATTCTCAAAACTGGCCTCTCCCAACGAAAATATCGCGAATAACGAGCCGATTAATCGACCGCTCCAATTTGTAATCCGCTCCGTAACGCGATCCCGAATCCGATCGGATAATTCCCGGGGTACTTTTTCGAAATAACGAATCGTCGCTAATTGAGAGTTTTTTGCGTCACTGGACGGTTCTCGCAAGATGATCGTGACGGATAGGCGGCGAGGCACACGTCCGAGATGTCGTAAATAAATTTTCGCGGTTCGGGTAGGTGGGGGGGAGATAGTAGACTCGAGTTTTGCAATAAAACGCGGAAGACTATCTACGGACGGGGTGGCATAATCGAAAACGGTTTCGAAGTCCCCGTGGATTGCGTAACGACCTCGGAGAAGCCTCTCGGAGATCGGGGGCCATTTGCTAAATCGCGTTTTACTGTGGATTTCCGAGAGTAAAAAATTCAAAAAAATATTTTGTACTCGTACAAATCAGAATAAAAATCACTATGAAAACATCGTAATGCAGGACCAGACTTTCATTTTCGTCAATATATTATCAACGTTTTTATCGTTAAATTAAATTGGTAAATTGAAAATTTTGAAATAAAATGAAAATCTGGTCCAGCTTTGCGATGTCACGAAAATTGTAAATGACGCGTGTAAATTTTCTCACTGTACCGATTGAATTTTCAATCCAGATTCGCTAAAAATTTTCCGAGTAGAGCTCGATTATCTCGTACGCGATCCAGATGACTGGACCGTTCCGGGAATCGAGCCGCGTCCTTCGCCCATTGTGCTCCTCTTTATCGAGCACGAAATACATATCTGCGATATTTACACACACAGACAAAGAAATCTTCTCTTTTTTTTCGAAACTCGTCCTCGAACGAGCTAATCGCCGCCGAAGGAACCTTGCGTACACGCACGAAGGAGATCTCTCGGTCTCCCCGGTGTCGCAAGAGCTTCTCTTTCTTTCTCTCCAGACCGATTGCGTAACGCTCTCGTGTGTGTATAGACCACTCGCGGTCCCTATCAATCGGATTCTCCGCCCGGTCTATCGTCGATTGCGCAAACTCGAGAATAAAAAATTTCGCCAAATTACCAATTTCCGAATAACGCTATCTCACTCAATTGTCAAATCACGAGTAAAACAATCTCAGTCGTATTGTTCCGTGTGCTCGAATTTAGCCAACGTTTCGTCTCGCTTTTTATCTCGCGTGGCTTTTGCCTCTCAATGAACGTAAACAGATACCCATCGAAGTTCTAGGACGCGATTGACCGTATCTGGCGTATTACGCACGAGTGAAAAAATTGCGAGAGAGAAAAAAAAATGTGTATTATACGTCCTCCGCTGGCCTCTGCCCTCGCTTGGACACGTGCGTCTCGTAATATCATCGATCGGCGCGTAACGAAATTAGGGTATCGTGCGGAAGAATCGAAACGTTTCAAGTGTGCCAAGGACGCGAGCCGATATCGCTCGAGCGGCATTGTCCGGGATATTCGAGGAGTCGGTGTCGACCTACCGATCTGCCTAATATTCGCCCCGAGTGTGTGTGTACCCAAAGATCCGCCCCACTTCGCGTTTTTTTCCCTCTCGATGAGGGGTGGAAATCGGTAATCGCTGTCGGCCCACACTCGAAGATAAAAATAAAGCGAGGGTGTGGGGTGGATATTATATTTCATTTGCTATATCGACTCTCGTGATATTAATTCGGAGTTTTATTTGTTGGCGACTCGGTTGGAATAACAAATTCGAAATAAAGAATTTAATCATAGTATAGGTAAATGAGCGTGAATCACACTAGCTTGTACAGCAAACCGTTTCTTCGAACCATAAACTGAAATTTGTTTGAGTCATATTTGTTTGTGCGAATGGAGTATTCTTCAACAAATAAAATTATTGCATATAAAGTCTGGAAAAAAATGCTTCGTTCAAGTAATTATTATATTTCTTGTATTAAACTGAAGAAGCTTCAAATTCAATTAATGGGTATAATATCATATGGACTTTTAACCCTTTGAAGCACGGAATTTTTTTTTCAGATATCTTACTATGTGTTAATTACGCATCAAAAAGGTGAGACATTTTTAATACCATCGTGCCCCGATGAGTTAATAGAATTTCGAGCTCCCGATTCCATCCTATTTATCGCACTCCGTTGACTTATAACGAGACGTATTATAGGAAGGCCTGACGCACAAGCCCGACGCGAAGTAGCTCGTCGCTAATCGCTGGCGTAGCGCGTACGACGCATACGGAGAGCGAGAGAGAGGGAGACAGGCCGAGTCGTCCGATAACGAGTAAAGATTATGCTCAAGGACAAGGCCGCTCGAGTACTCGCGCGCCGCACGATCGCTCGTAACGGGAGGAACGAAACCGTCCGCCCCGGAAGATATTACCAAATCGTCACGAATTTTTCTCCACATTTTTGATATATTCACCGATACATCCGAGGGACACCACGCCGTACGACACAGTCGAGATTTCTCGAGGCTGGAATTATATCCGCGTGTTCGAGTGACATAACGCTTACGTGTCGCGTCCTTGACGGCCCCGTCGACGGAGCCCGTCGACGTAGTTCTCCGTCGAAAGAGCGTACGTCGGTTTATATTTACGCGAAATACGCGCGCGAGTACGATTTTCGCAGAGCGTCGAATTTTTGTTCACGCGCTCGCCTCGTGATCCCGTTTCTGTCGAAGAATTTCCGAGTCTCGATAAAGAGTTTCGTAGGAGCGAAAATTCAGAGGAGGGGGAACGAATTTTTCGATCGAACAATTCGAATTGTTTCAAAGTACGCTCGACGACGAGCGCGTCCTTGCCAAGAATTTTGCCGAGAGGAGGGATCGCTAATGAGAGGGAGAACTCGACATTGACGATTCCAAAGTCGAGAACGAGCCAATCGTCCGGTCTCTTCGATTTTCGTCTCTCATTGATAATGCAGCATTCAATGGACAAATACGCATCCCCCCTCTCTCACCTCGAACTTCGCTCGTCGCGATAATCTCGCGATTGCAGCGAGTCGAAAAAAGAATCTCTCTCAATTTCTCTCTCCCTCTCTCGCGCCAGACGAAAAACAATCGGGCAACGAAAATGAAAACATTGCGGAATTTAAATTCGCGATAACGTTTGTTTTCGTCGAAAATTTCGCGATCTCGATTCCTCGGGCTTCTTTTTTTTTTCTTCTCTCAGACGATCGTAAACAGCGACTGCGTTGCGAGTCTGGGGTGGCAAATCCAATGATCCAATAAAAAATATTAGCTGGATGACTAAACATGATATACAGTGCGGAATATATAACGAGATCGTTTGCGCGCCAGCTGTGAGTTTTGCCTTCTCACTCCGCCGGAGAAATTCGCGTTTCCGTAACAAAATTGATCGATGCAATTACCGCTAATCGCTTGCTCGCTATATACGAGAGCGAGTTGTTTGCGCTCGCGAGCCAAGTACGAGTATGCTCGGCTATGACATCACGCGTCAGGATCCAAGACGCATCTTAACAGGATCTAAACATGTACGCAATTTTTCCACTCGATAACAAGACTGGGATGTTATATTGTTTTGCAATTTTAATTTTGTAATATTTATAGGACTAGAAAATGAGTTATGAAAATGAATGGGAAATGAAAAGCATGAAATTTTACAATTTTATAATAATAACGATGCAATAATAAAAATAGAAAAATGTAATAATTTTTATTAATATTTAGTTCTTGTTAAAACCACTGCTACGAATCTTCTACACAATTCTCTTATAAAAAAATTTTCAAACAATTTCATTTATTCCCTATTGATCGACTTGTCGTCGTGAACATCCGAACGTCTCAATAGATCTCACTCCCCGCTAATTTTCTTCTAAATTCTTCGAGCATCTTCGTCGAATAATTCCTGCGCGAAAAACCGATTCGCGATGGACGCCAAGTTTGGCTAATAAAAGCAAAATTTGCCGAATTTTATTTTGTTTACGCGCTCAAATACGGCGCGACGATTGCTCGCCGTCGTACAAATTCAGAGTCTTCCAACGAAATTACCCCGAGCGAGCGATTCGATGGACTCGCGGAGGAGATACTTTTTTCTTTATCTCATCGAATTTTTTTTTCCTCCCTCCCTCGACCGTGAACCTTCATTTTGGCGAACTCGGCGGCCCAGGACGATCCTCGGGGCGAACCCTCGCATCCCGCAGGATACCCTGTTGCGTGCCAGTCTTAATATAGAATATCGACGTGACGTTGATTCTCGTCGATCGGTGGGGGGACCTCGGAGAGTCACGTACGGCGCGATAGCGTAATATAATAGGTTTTCAGGGTCGCGTGTAGTAAGAATAAACTGGACAAATACCGCGAGCCGGTCCAGGATGAGCGAGTGGGTGAGGTCCGAAAAACTCGAGGCTGAATGGGCCATAGTTTGAATTTCGAATTAGCACCACGGCGAAGGCCGATTTTCGGGCTCGATTGACGGAAACTGAATTTCTCGCGTCATCAATTTCTAAACCGAACAGTCTAACACGAATGTTTTTTGTCCTACTTTCACTCAAGCTAAACCACGACAAAGTAATACGTACATTTTTTAAGAAATGAAAAAATTGTGAAAAATAAATATTCTTAAAAAAAGAAGAATATTCAAAAAATTAATATTTTCATTAATTAATAATATACTTCATAAATATTGTAGTTTAAATTAAACTTTTCGATTCATACACACAATTCACTCGTTTTTTTTTCAAAGATTTTTAATTAAAAATTCTATCTAATGAAGACCTCGCCTCGAATTCACGATAGATATTTTTTTCAAACGAAAGCGAGATCGAGTTACGCAATCTACCGGAGGGCCTCTGGAGCCGATTTGTGAAAAAAAAGAAACGAACAGAAGGCCGGAGTGAAAAATCGTAGCTAAACCGGGGAAGCGACACCTCGCTCGCGTGTCCGGTACGTCGACGACGAAACATTATTATTAGCCTCTCGGTTAGTCGGAATCGCGCAAGGTCGACGTACACTCTCCGTCCCGTTCTGGACCACCTTCGATTCTATCCGGGCCGCTCCACGCGACCGCGGCCCTCGTAAAAAGATCGAGAGAAGCCCCGAGCCTCGACCCGAGAGACGCCTCGTTTTCTCTCTCTCTCTCTCTCTCTCTCTCTCTTTTTATAGGCTCTAAAAGCCGATAAACGAATGAACGAAAATTGAATGTTCCCTCGCTTTTTTCTCTACCCTCGTTTCGCTCGGCCTTCGGAAGGGATATTTGAAACGAGGAGCGCGCGAGATTTCTCGGTCGCGAAAATTCAGAGTAATTCTAAACCGGAGCTTAATTCGATTTCTGAGAAAATTCGTTCTTTTTTTTTATCAAGCGGCCTTCTCGATACACATCGAGTTTCTTCGCGGTACCGCGACGAGGAGATGCCTGCGTCGGCACGCACGTGCCCTGGGAACGCTCGGTTCCGACGCCAAGGACAAACCACACCGCGTTCTATTTTTCCTCCTCCGGCTGGCTCTTCTTCTTCTCTCGGCGCGCGTTTTTTTTTATTTTTCGCTTCCTAGAACAGCGAGGAAGCCACCGACGCGGTATCGCTGATAAAACTCGGTCGCGACGCGCACGCAGTGCTGCGCGAAACGCGAGAGGACCCCCGGAGGGCCTCTAGTCTCATTCGAAGCAGAGGGAAATTTTTCTAATCTCATCGGAGTTGGGACTTTGGTTAATTTAATTTTTTGTTGGGTTTGATTAGAGAAAATTAACATACATAGTTTCAATATTCATTAACGATAATTAACTTTAGAATAATTTTTCTTTATGTCAGAGCACAAAAAATCAAAATTCTCGCACAGATGAATTATTTTCGTGGAGTAACCAGAGCTCATTTGTGCCGTGCGCTACTTATTACCAGACGGCGAAAATTAAGAGCTAAGATTATTTATAGATTTATTTTCGGTACACGGAGTCGAGCGAGCGGCGTCGACCAATAAAGGGCCAGGAACTTTATCGACTGTTTGCCCGATCTCGCCTACGAATCGAGAACGATCCTTGTGTCTCCGTGATTAATGTATGCCTCATTTGTACAGACGAGATAAGCAGACGCAAACACAGATACATAGCTAGGAGCGCGATAAAGGGCGAAAAAAGATTCGCGTAGGAAAAGATTCTAGAGTTTACAGCGGAGGGAGTAGAGATTACCCGGAAAAATAAATTCCTAGAAAAAAGAGGAACAGTTGAAACAATAGTTTTAAATTGTTTGCAGATAAATTGTATAAAATATCTGAATTTTTGAAATACCCTCTGAAAGTTTAGAAAATTAGAACTGAAAGCTGGCAATTTAATTCACTTTGAAAAATAAAAATTTAATTGACTCTGAAAAACTTTGCCCTCAAGATCATTTAGCGAGAAACTGCAGTTTGATTTTTACGAGCTCCTCTAATTTTTTTCGATGGCCGAGGATGAAGAAATTCCCAACGTTTGTGCAATTACGTAATTACGTTATTATCAGCGATCGGGTTTGCCAATGTGCTCGGATGTTTCCGGAGCGAAGAAACGGTTCCGTTAGGATGCAACGAACTGCACGAGAGTCGCGAAAGCCCAGCATAACTGTAAAGGACTCGCGTATGCACCTCCCTCCTCCGATATGACTCTCTCACCTGTCGACCTGTTGCGGAGCAAAACCACGTGACGTCACTTCCCGGATTCGGATATTATTGCACTGAGATATAAAATTATGACCCCCATTAAAAATCTCAAAATATATCTGCTGCTCGAAATACAAGAATAAAAAAAAACAGGGAAATACAAAAATCTGTTGCAGTTATCAGGAAACTCGTACACACTGCTATCAAATTGTAATCCTCGTTAAAACTGAAAATATATCTGTTGCTCGAAATAAGAAAAATAGAGAAATTCGTTGCAATGCAAATATTCACTCTTATCAGGAAAGTACATGCGGAATTTATGAAAATTCAAAGCGAGAATGAAAATTTGTGAATATGCATGAGAATTTGATACACACAGTCGTTTATCCTCCCCCCTCGATTTAATTTCATACAACTCGAGTTTGGTAATCGCGACACCCGCGGCGATAAAATCGACGAGTGACAGGTGATTGGGAATATCGCGTTTCCTTCTCGTCAACATCCGGTGTTTATACGAGTTAAAAAACGAATAATCGTGTGTATACGTTTATACACCCCGACGTATGAAATCGTAAACCTCTTTTTCGAGTATCGATAAGCCTCGCGTACTCGCGATGATGTAACCGCTCGGATCCTTGCGTGGGATTCCTCGTAACGCGTAAATGAAATTGCAAATAGAGTTTTTTTACATCTTCTGTTTTTTTTTTCATTCGCCGCTTCATTCATTCCTCGCGGAAAACACTTGTAACTCGACACAATGTCGCGTATTTCCTCGCGAGTGCAGCGCGTGATTTATCAGCAACGATAAATGTGGTTATTCCATCGTGAGCGTCGCATGCATGGAGTTCCGATTTCAAGGCTGGGGCGTGCCAGACTTGCAAAGCTGCGTTTCGAGTTTTTGATTTTTTGATAACAAATTGTTCTCCACCGAATAAAAATTAAATTCGTTTCAAAATGTATCGTTGAATTTTTGGATTCCACTATTATGAATTTCCTATGAAATTTTAAATATTTTCGATTTATTTTGGAAAAATAAAAATGATGCAAGCTTTGTTTACGGTTGCGAGCTTTAATCTACGATATGTGCGTACGTACGAAATGCATGAATTACGGATTCGATAAACGAGCTCTCTCGGCTTCGCGTTTCGATTCAACGAGCGCATGATGCACTGGGAAAATGACAAAGCGATTTCGATTGCGTTATTGGCAATTGCAGTCCACGGCTGTCTTCGATACAATAGAACGATAACTTTGAACGATTGTTACGTCTCGAGTTCGAATTTACTCTCGACGTTTTCTTAGTAGTCGATTGAGAAAATCGAAAAAAAAAATCTCGATCTCGACTCGATTTTGCAGACGAAAAAAAATGAAATGATAAAAACGCCTCCGATTTTCATTTCGACGTTAAAACGAAGTCGGATAAAAGGAAAACGAACGCGATTTGTAATTCGCGCGTTAATTTTCATGTTTCGGTTAACACGGCGATAAATTCACGTCTCCTGTAAATGGGGTTGTGAGAGAGCGAGAGGGTGAGGGGTGAGGGGTGAGGGAAAAAACGAGCGAAAAGGGTTTTAATTATATCGCCGTGGAAGGGTGCCGGAGAAAATATATTCGGCCCCGTGGGACGGGGGAGCTCGTCCGATGCTGCGAGGGAGGAGAGAGAGAGAGAATAAGAGTGAGAGAGGGGTGAGGGTGAGTGAGCGAATAAGAGAGAGAAATATTGAGTAATAGAGGGAGAGAAACAGATTGGGAGAGGAGAGAGAGAGAGAGAGAGAGAGAGAGAGAGAGAGAAAGAAACATACATCAAACGAAAGCTCGCGGATTCGTAAGCAGAGTTTCTTATTGATCTGACAGACCTCCGCCCCTCTTCGGCTCTATCGCTCTTGCGCTCTCCTTCCTTTTTTTCCTCCATCCCGGAGAATAGAGGGACCCTGGTTACGGGGTCACGTGTCAACGGCCTCGGGAGCACCGAGCTAGCTCGGGCAGCGGAGAGCGAAGCGCGTTTTGCTCGCTGCATATCGTGCCCTATATCTCCCCCACCAGAAATTCAAAGCTCAAACAACGAAATTCTCCACGAATTTCTTAACAAATCATCAGAAATCGTGATTTCGAGTACTCGAAAGTGCGACAAAGTGCTCCGGAGGAGGACTTATTGTTAGAGATTTTTCGCGAAACCGAGCGCGTGCGAATCGTCCCGAGGCCCCCACCACCTCCCGTGTACACCTTCGATCGAGCGCGCTTCTTTTTCGCCGGGTCGACTCGGCCGGTGTCAACGTCCTCCGCGTGCACGTACGGAGACGTACACGCGCGAGGAGGAGTGTGGAGGTGAGCTCGCACCCCTTCTATAAAGCCGAGGCGCACACGAGTGCAGCTTCTCGCGAGGAACGATCGGGGAGTGCGAAGAGAGGAGGAGGAGGAGGAGGAGAGAGTGAGTAAGACTGGTCAGTCAACGTTAGCGCGGGCGTCGCGTCATCGTCAGAGAGCTCGAGGTCGTTGCCTCGGCGCCCCGATACACGCCCCTCCACTGCCTCCACGAGCTCACCGCTCATCGCTCTTCCTAGCACCGTTTCGCTACTTCACCTTGTTCTATCGCTGTGCATTCCCTCTCTCCCTCTCTCTCTCTCTAATTACTTCTTTCACTATTAGTCACTTTTTACGCTGTAATTCCTTCTACGATTGCTGTTATTGGTTTTTTGATCGTTGTACACTTATTTGTCTCGTTTTTTTAGATTTTTTAACAAAAATGCATTTTTTTTTGTTTGTTTGAATTAAAAAACAATGATTTTGTGTTGAAATTCATCTAATGCTATGCAGTTGTTCTCGTTGCTCTCGTTGCTCTTCTTGCTACTTCTTTTTCCTCTGATTCTTTTTCTAATTGTTCTCAGTGACCATTTTGCTCGTCTTCCTCAGAAAGAGTGGATTTTTTGAAGAAATACTAATTCATTTTCTCACGCTATATATATATACTCTGATTATTACATAATGATCAGCTGAGTGAGAAATCTTATTCTTAGAAAACAAAATCTTAGTATTTTCACAATTAATAACTTCACGATTCGTTTCCGCGTTGGCATTTGTCGTAGACCGTTTGCAAAATCATGTAATAAGAGAACGTGATTTCCGTAGGTAGAGAGCGGCTATCCCCGGGTCGCGTATCATCGTCAAAATCGACCCGACCTGGTTTCGGTACCACGGTCCGCTAGGATTCTCTTCTCTTCCCGGTTCACGCCGTGCGCGTGCGATCGCTTCCTGGTAGAGTTTCTCCCTCCTTCTTCGTTTTTTTTTCACGTGGCGTAAATAGCAAAGTCACGCTCGTGTTTTAGGTGCCGTTGCTCCATCCGAACTCGTGCATTTCTTTCTCTCCGCTGCTCGTTCCTCGTTAGCGAGCGATCCGCTTTCGAGGCGAGTCGTTACGTAACGATAAATCAAATTTCATTTTTTCTGACGTGCCGAGCTTTATATAGTCAAACGAGTTAATTTTTGGCACTCGACGTATCAAAACATTCAATAGTTTTTACAACGTCGAATGGTGCAAACGAAAGGTAAAATAGATGCGATATTTTGGGGAAAATTACGAATAGATTTCCATGGAGCAATTTTCTGAAAATTCGCATGTCACATGGAATAACAGCTATCTTCTTATCGCGAATCGGTTTACCCGATTGTTCTTTTTCGAGGACGGAGAGATGGGATCTGAATAGCTACCTATTCTTCTCGAATTGATGAAAATATCGAGCGAGCGGTTGACTACACGGGCGCGCGACACGCTGTGTGCGGATATAACGAGAATAGAGGGAGAGAGAGAGAGAGAGAGAGAGAGAGAGAGAGAGAGAAAGACTCCTGCGCGATTGCAGCGGCGCACGAGAGGAACCGCGGGGTTACTGGCCCCATATTAGGTCACATTTGCGAACGCGCGCGAGCGACCTTTGACCTCGCTTCACCCGCGCGTCATCGCGAAAATTCGATTCGAGTTCGAAAATTAATCGAAGATGTTTGCCGCAACATCCATCAAATTTTTCACGATTCGTAAATTTCAAAATCTCGCGGAATTCGACGTGAAATTAACTCCGAATGGAGTTTGATAAAGAGTACGAAAATCCTGACCAGTCTCACCAATTCTTGCTTTCCCCTTCGAAAACATTCGAACACGGTTTACGAAAAATCGTTATTTCGTTGAATTTAATCACAAATATGACCAAAACAAATTTTTGTATTCATGAATTCGAGTAGGAAGGGCGAATATGACCAAGAAATTATTTAAATTCGGACAAAAACCCGATCGGATTTTTCGACTTGGGCCCGACCATCGCAAAGTTTTGACAAATCGCCGGAGTCGAGGCTCGCGAGAGCTTTAAGAATAAATTATCAGGATGACTGGGGTGGCGTACGTACACACGTCGTTCCAATTTCGTACAGATAAATAATAACCGAAGCGAGTCCCAGCCCGATAATTCCGTCCTCGCACGGCCGTGAATATTAATTAGACTGTCCGAATTCTTCTATCTCCATCCAGTGTTTCCCCCTCGATCTGTATTAATGTACCCGACAAAAAACGCAAACTCTGAAAGAGCCAATTAAATTCTGTGAACTCAGCTTTGAATGTTGCAAACTTTACAACATCAAAATATATTTTGTGAAAGTATATTCTAGATTTTGCAATATCAAAAAATACTTATTTACACATTGCAATAGAAATTATTATAAACGAATTTGAGTGGTTGCGATTGCAGTTATTACTGTGATTTTATAGTAACAACTCAAAGTTTATCTATTGTGACACCGTAGCATCTTAAGATCGAGCCGAGATGACGGGGAGTGTGAGAAGGAGAAATTTTCCGCATATGGTGATATCGCGCGAATCTGCTCGTAAATCACGCGAAAAATAGACAACCGGCAGGGGTGGGAATGCGGAAGAGAGCCGAGGTGCTGGCAGAAATTGAAACGAGAGATCCCGGAGTACGAGAGAGATGGATCATCTCGGTGGATAAAAACGCGCGGTGCAGCTTCTAAACGCCGAGGCGAATAGTTATCATTAACCGGCTAAAGACTGAGAGAGAGAGAGAGGAGAGAGAGACGGATAGAACGACGTGCGTGAGTCAGAGTACAGCGGTGAGCGAGCTGGCTTCGTTAGCGAACGGTAGAAGAGCGAGACGGAGCTAGGAAATTACTAAAATAGCAAAGATGTGTACTGAGTAACGCCTAATTCGGCTCGTCGGTCGAGTTCTCGTGGCGAAACTCGTGGCGAGAACGTTTAAACGCGAAAATTACCCAATACGTGTTTCGAGAATCGCGATCGTGTACAGAAAATTCAGACACGAATCGTCTAATGAGAGAGATCCAGTCGAATTATCGAGCCGATCACCTCCCAAAGATTAATCTATTATAAATACTAAAAATAATGGCTAAAAATTCAAACCGAAAAACGTTTCGTGTTTCGAAAATTCAACACAGAAGCTTCTATAAACAAAACGGTCCGCTCTAAAACACATTTTCCACTATTTAAGTCAATCTCGTGTGTCTATTAGCGGAAATTCAGGAATATCTAATAAGAAAACACGTCACGAGAATATTCGGACAGACTAGGGAGATAATTTATCTGCGATTGGATTTACAGAATCGATATGGATAATTCGAGTCTGTTAAAAAATCATGTGAGCTGTGATAGAGCAAGAAAGAGATTTTACGTAATTTTTCAGTAAAAAGTCAATTGAATTATCTTTTTTGTCACAAATTTTCAGCAAAAAATCACAATTTTTGTCTACTAAATATTATCTTCTGTTTTTATCTATTATTTGCTATTACTCCTAAAAATTTGATCACTCGAGGAAGAGAGAGACGGAGAGAGAAGATAGATATAGCAGGAGAAGGTGTTACACGACTCGGGGTCAACGACCGGGATAGTTCGCGGATATTCCGTGCTACCGCCCAGGGAAGCCTCTCTCCATTTTCGCATGCGCGGACAGCTCGAAGTTACGAATGCCCCGTAATAGTATAGCCCTCCCTCCCCGTCCCCCTTCTCCGGGAATCATGCGTAATCAACGCGAGCTCCTTTTGGGAAATCAGGAGAGAAGAAAGCGACCCTTTTTCCTTTAGCGGGGTGGAAAGTTCGAAGTGAGGTTCATCGGATCGATACGCCGACTCGGTCCGCTTTCGCGCGTGCGACAATTTCTCGCATGATGCAACCGCGAACGTAATCCTAGGTGACTTTGTTTTTATTTTACGTAACCGTTACATATCGGGGAAAACTGGGATTAGTTTCTCGATACATGCGCACAGAATTAGAATTCTGTAAATTTTGTTTAAACAAGAGTTATTTCAAGTTATTCGCACTTATTTTTCGACATCAAAATTTTTATTCAAGAAAACATTCAAACCACTAAATATCTCGGAAATTCATAGAATGAAAACTAAAAGGCTTTTTATTAATAAACTACTTTCGACATTTTTCATTTAAAAGATTCTAATTTGTTTGAGTAAAGAAATATGATAATTTCATTTTAGAAACTTGAAAATTCAAAAAATTTCTCCGAATGTTAACAATTTTACTATCTGGAGCGACAGCAGCAACGATAACGTTTGAGATCGTTCCGTAACAATTTCGCTCGCTCCCTACGCGTATTGCGTAGAGTAAACAATGCGGGGAGCGCACGTACAAGAGTCACGATCGAGTCAACTGGCTCGCGCGTTACGAGCGCTCATCGCTCCGCGACGCCTTTCGCTCTTCAAAAAATGTTACGATTGCTTTTCATCGTCCGGCGTACTTTTCCTCGCGAGTTAAACTTTCATTTCCGCTTATGGCGATTCTCTCCGTCTCGTTTATTCCCGCTGATATAGACGCGTAACCCGACTGCATCCAGGACCCTTATTAGACGAGAATAAAAATCTCGCGATGCAGTCGCGGTGCAGTGCTGCACACCCCTTCCTCCCACCGACGAATCTCGTCGCTTTCTAATTTTTCCAGGCCCCTGTCTTTACGTAACGACGCTAATTTCCGTGAGATCGATTCGCGAATCGTCGTCGAGCGAGATTTATAAATATTTCATCGTCGAGAAGCTTTCTACCGGTGCAATTAGAGTTGGGGGAAAACTACGTGGATAGTGCACTCTCGCTGCGGGTGCTATTCTTTTATTCTCTGTCATTCTGTCACTCTCTTAATCTCTGCTCATGCTCTTACGATGATTAAATTGCATTTTGCTTCAAAATTTGTTTTCCATGTAATGTAAAAGTACTCTCTCTCTCTCTCTCTCTCTCTCTTTCGATCCGCGGGGTTACCGACCGGCACCGATTTCGCTCTTTGCTCTTTGCCACCGAAATATGTTCGACAATGTGTGTCGCGTTCGAATTTTTTTCCTTCCTCTTCCTCCTGTTTTTTCTTCTTCTTTTTTCTCTCTCTCTCTCTCTCTCTCTCTCTCTTTTTGGTACGAATGCGTACGAAAATACATATAATACGCTCGCTCGCGCATACGAGCGGACGAGTACAGAGGTTTTAACGGGGCCGAGGTGGTGGGGGCGCCGTGAATGTGTCGCGCTCGGGTCGACGAACTCTCGGGATTCGTGAAACCACATCGTCACGCGATCGAGCACGCCGTGGAGCTCGCTTCCGGAGATCGGAAGTGACCGATCGATTCCGATTGCAGCTCGACGTTCGAGAATCTGGATCGTCCGATGCGCCTCGCTATTTTTCAATTGCGAATGATTAATTCCTGCGCTGTTTGTTTTTGTTCTTTCATACAATTCTTTGCAGTACAATTGTTCAATAAAAATCTGCGGTGAAATTATTTAGTGCAAATTTGTTAAATTGTTTATTAAATTCGCAATAATATTGTTTTAAAAATTTAATAAATTCAGTACATTCTATCGCGATCATCACCCAACAGAATTCAATACAATGGTGAATTTCTACCGAATGGGTTTTTCATATGAAATACCGAAGGACGAATTTTTCGGAAAGGGATTCCTGAGGGTCCTCGCACTTTGTTTAGAAAATCCGTGCGCGTACGGGATGACATTGTTCGCGAGACGCCGGACGCGTGAGAAGGACCTCGAGGACGGGGAAGGTATCAGCCATATAAAAAAAAAAAAAGAAAAAAATAAGAAGAAGGGAAGGAAAAAAATAAAGAAACGATGAATTCGTCGCGGCTGTTCGCGATCGCGCATCGGCATGCATACGAAACCGTCCATTATAACGGACGAGGATAGGGGAAGAGGAGAGGGGGATTCGAGTGACGCTTCCTCCGGGTGAGTCCGTTATCCCTTTTCTCACCTCTCTCCCCCTCCCCGCCTCCCCACTCGATCACGCTCCACCTTTTTTTATAATTCGAGGTCACGAGCGCCAGCTGACCTTGAATCCACCGATCCTCGTGTGGTCCCGTCCATTGTCCCCGCGTGTTATATATATAAATGTAGAAGTACGTACGCTCGAAAATGCCGATGATGGGACGAGAAAAAAATATCCGTCACGCCTACGCGAGCGCGAGTAAATTCCGTTTTTACGCGACGTTATTGTACTTGGCATTCGCTCGCTCGTTTGTTTTCGGGTAAGCGGCTGCTTAAACGTCCCACCGCTCGGATTTATTCGTCGTGAAGTGTTGTACCGATTCGTTCCTACCGATTGGATTTTTTAATACAAAAATACAATTTTTTTTAATATAAAAACATTGTGCCAAAATTGAAAAAGCAAAATTTGCAATTCAACAAAGAGTAGTTTAAAAACATATACACTGAAAAAAGAATTTTTTGAATTCACTTAATGTTTATTTGTAAATTTTCAAATAAATATTAACTACATTTAACGAAATATTTTTTTAAATTCATCTTATCAATCAAAATATTCATTTCTATGTATTCAAATAAATATTAAATAGCTCCAACAAATTTTTATTTTCAGTGTATTGATTTATAATAATTATTCACTTTACTGCTATATTTTCTAACAATTCTTACACACCAAATGCTCTAAAAATCTCACAATTCTCCGTATTTCCTCTAATCTCAACGAAACCACCAGCAGGCCACAAAAACGTGCCCCACAGATGCATTAGAGATAAGACCGGGTCGACTCGAGCGAGCGAATTTCGGGGAAGGAATTTCCTCGTCGATGGACAATCGCGGTCCGGATTCGCTCTGGTCGAGAGCGAGACGTTAAATATTAATGCGGCCCAGTTACCGAGATGCGTATTACAGGCTTAGACGTCGAATAAACTTCCTCCCTCCCCTCGCCTCTTCCCCGTTGGCTCAAATTGCGTCAATGGGGTCTCCAAACTGGGTCTCTCGAGTTCATCGTTCCCTTTTTTCGAGCGAATGCGATAGCCGAGAGAGGAGTGATAAGCAAATCGGTCGTAGTAGATTCGATTTCTTCGAGGCTCGAGGTGAATTTTTCGAAACGGGGTATTGAAGGTGTCGGCGATTATCGCTCGCCCTCGTTTTTCCAACGGGACCGTTAAATCGGCTCGGCGAGGTTAAAACGCGAAGCTCTTGTTTACCGATGCCCCGGCGGTGACGCGCGGGGCCATTGACACGGCGTACATAAATAAGACTCCCATTAGAATTACGAAATAACGGGCTCGTTAATTTTTATGAAAACTCGGAAGCGGCGAGCGATGACTCCCGGATAGGTGAGCGATATTCTTATCTTCGATCGATTTTTTTTTCTCTCTTCTCTGTGTGAACGCGAACGCCGTGAGCCGTCATTAAGCTCGGATATATCGGGTTCATCGAAGTATTCCGCTTGCGTCATCGTAAGCGCGGTGAAAGTTCGTGACTCGTGTGAACGCAGCGAAATGCATAACACGTTCGATCGGCTGGGACCGGTTCGAGGATGAGATCGTTTTCGAGTCAAAAATTTGTATTTCAGAAAATACTTTTCCATTGTTATACTCTATGCTCTTTAAATGTTAAATCTAATTAATTTTTTATCAAAAAAAACTTATACATAAATACAAAACATTGTTTAATTTGTCTCTCAATTTTTCACAAACTTTCACGTTATTGTGATTTGTCATGTGATGTGTTAGATTTTAATCGAAGATTGTGGAAAAACGATCGACAGCTCGAGTCGGGAGCAATTTTCTTTTCATTTTTTCTTCGTTTTTATTAGCGCACGTCGAAGCAAACACGAGCGTCGTTCTTGAACTCGCGATATCTTAATAGTCGGCCAGTGTCGAGGACATTACCCGTACACGTTGGTATTCGCTCGTTAACGCGCATCGAACGAGTGTTTTGATACACACGAACATGCGCGGTGCGAAGGTTGTCGCGATAATGCGAGCCCCCTATCGGCTCTAATTGGCCAAGACGATGTCACCCCTTCGCGACAGCTGCTCGACGATACCGCGCGTATTTATATAAATATTTCACCGAGCCGTTTATTCGCGGTCTCTCGTTGCGCAAAACCAGGCCGGCTATCGCCGAGCTAATCGTCCAGGAACGAAAAATTCGCTGTTTTCGCTCGGAGGGAAACAACAAGCGAAGTATCTTAATTGCAGTGACGATGAGCTCAGCTGACAAACAAAATTACGCACGTCCTGCGGTGGCATTGGGCGAAAACGCTGACGAATCTGGGATTTTTCGGGAAATAAATAAAAAACAAACTTAATTTTTTACCAAAAGGAATTCGTTTGACTCTTTACTATTCGTAATTTTTTTTATCTACTTCACTTGAGTATGTATCTCTAATTTGTCATACATGAAATTTATAGGAAATAGAACAATCAAAGATATCTAAAACCTACGAGTTCTCGAATCTAGGTGTATCTACACACACTACTCACTATTTCCGTTAACTCTTATAATACAATTTTATTATCTATTTATTCACTCAAGCAACTTGTACTTTAAATTTACAACGTTGTCGACAAAAGTCAACGTATCTTCCGAATAAACGAATAGACAAAATTTTTCGCTATACGTGCGCTTTTGAGTTTCTGTGAAAAATTTTCTCGCTCAAAGAGACGATGCGGTAAAATGCAAATGCAACGAGAGCAGCGCGTCTATCGCGCTTCTGACGAGTTGCGGGGGTCGACGAACTCCCGAGACGAGCTCGCTCGCGAGTGACGTCGAATGGGGAGACCCTGAATGAAGATCGCTGTGAAGCACGTTCCCGCCGTGACTATCCGTGCGAGCACGCTGGTCGAACAAAAGGGAAAATTCGGGAAGGAAAGCGATGAAAAACAAACGACTCCGAAGTCAACGAACTCGAGGTGCTAACGATTTCCGAGATCTCTTTTTTTTAATTAGGAATGTTGGCTGTCACAATAATTGATACAGAACCTTTCCAAAGAGACTTTTCTTTATACTATTGCAAGCAGTAGTGTCAAATTTTTAGTATTGTTAAATAAAAATAATTTTAAATTCTACTGTAATTAGTGACAGTTTTTTATATTTTTAATTTTTCGTATACTCCCACATGTTTAAGACTCCTACGACTCCAATTCATTACGAGCGAATTTTTTTTATCGATCTCGATTGCGCAAGGTATTAGAGAAACGTAATTGGAAGATAAAACACACTCGCGAGAATTGTAAAATACCGATCGCGTAACCGAGCCCGTAACGCGTTCTCGAAACGTTACAAGATAATTCATAAAACCAGGGAGCCAGCCGTACACGCGCCGACGTAAGACGTTAAACCGTAACGTAACTTTTACTCGCGCGTGCAGGCAAAAAGTCGTTCGTTTTTCAGCCCGAGACACTTCTCCGCTCGAATAAAACTTGTATATTATCGCACGTGTTATGAGAGTTTTAATTTAACCCAGAAAAAATATACTCCCTTTATTCTCCGTGGCCGATTGATATTTTTCTTTTTCTTTTTTTTTCTCTAAGAGAAAAATCGCGCGAAACTGGAACGGGCAAATATTTTGACGGTAATAACTCTCGACGTTGCTTTTTTCGCGAGAGCCGAGCCGCTCGCGATTCTTCGCGGCTCGGAGGCACGAGGCGAGAGTGGGAAACACGGCCGGTCGTTCACCCGACGCTCTTGAACTTTTCGGAATAAGTTTCGCGCGATTGCCGATTAACGAGCGCGATGGTTTCGTAATCGGTTGATAAAAATGTTCTATATCGATGGGAAATGGCCGATTCTCCGAATCGAAAATGTGCGAGGTTTTTGCCGAAGGGGGAAAGGGAGAAAAAAAAAATTAAAAGCGAATTCTAGGCTAGGAGTTAGACGGCGAGCTCGAAATTTAAATATTCCTCAAGGTCGATTCGCTTCTTTAAATAAGATCGCGTGGTTCGATCGTCGATGCCCATCAAGGACAGACTGAGCACACAAGGTTGTTCAACCGAACGGAAATCGACGGTGTTCGGTAATTAGAAACACGCGGACGATTTAAAGAAATGAGAAAAAAGAACGACAGGCTCGGTCGTCTGCTATTTTCGTTATTCGCCATCGGGCAAGGTCGAAGAATTTTTGGGAGTCGTGGTTGAAAATTCGGCACCGGTCTGCTCAAAATAATTTCAAAAGCTAGCCATCGGTATTTATAATTGAAAAATAAAAACTCATTACACTTGAATGAATATTTCTTGAATTGCCAAATATTAACATTGTATTTTACTGTGGACCTCAAATATTCACTTAAAAATTTTCAAAAAAAAAAAAAATTGAAATAGCGAAGAACTCGGTAAAATAGAAAGACAAATTTATGGTCTAGAAAATAGAAAGACAAATCTATATTTCATCGAGTTATCAACGACGAATATGCGATTAAGATGGTTATTGTTATAGCCGATCAATAAACGAGCGAGGTTGATGAACTCGCAAAATTTTCGTCGAAAATTTCGTTGGATCGAAAAGAGGATATAGCAGGCAACATAAAAAGAATCAGTTATTATCGACGACTCGATTAATAATTAAAAAGGTTATTAAAGTGAACGGTCAATAAATAAGAGGACGATGAACTCCACATTTTTCACTTGAAAACATAAAAACAGAATTGACATGGCAGAGAACACCGAATAAATTTAATATTTTTATTTTTAATTTTTTGACTCGATATTCTGTTTTCCTAATTTAATTTCTGATCCAAAAACGTTTTTTAGAGAAATCGAAATAGCGAATAATCGAATAATATTTATTATTGATTGTAATATTATTACAATCACCTACTCAGGAACAGAGTATTTACAAAAAAAGGAAATAGCGAAGGACAGGAGTAAAATAGAACGACAAATCTGTACGGTTATCGTCGACGAGGCGGTGATTAAGATGGTTATTGTTATAGACGATCAATAAGCGAGGGAGGTTGACGAGCGATAAGCGTTTCGTCGCGCCGAGCTCGCCCGGTACAATAAAAGTCGAAAGTACCGGAGCGGCGAATCCGCTCGCTCGCGAGAGAGGGAAGAACGAATCGCGGAGGGCGGATTCGTTCTTCGCCGGCCGTTCACCCGGCTCTCTTGAACTTTCAGGGTCAGATCGGTCCCGTGGAGCGAGGCGTTGGCGCGAGTTAAGCTCGACGAGTCGCCAGTAGCCGACGATATCGTTTCGACTCGGCTCGAGATCGAGTTACGCGCTACCGTTCTTATCGCGGCGCGTGTGTTACGAGATTTACGAAACAGAAAGAGAGATTCCTCGCTGAAATTCGGAATCGAGATCGGCCCACTCGACTCGGAAAACTTTAACGATTTGGTTTCTTCGAATTTGAATTTTTCTTCCTGTCTTTGTAGCTGAGAATCTAGCATTTTGTGAAAATTGCGACTGAATAGCTAGTAAAAGGAATTTTTTATATTAGGTAACGATTTCTTGAAAAATAAGTATGAAATATTAACTTTTTGGAAATTTAATCAAGAAACTTGGCAGTTCCTCTGAATTCCTTATGAAAAAAATATCGAAATTGCAGAATTTTGAGAATACCTAAACCATCGAAAAAAATAACGGATCCAATGGTCGTAACCGCAAAACGATTTGTTCAGGATCAAAAAAGTTATCGATTTTTCAACATACATGACTACAAAATACAGATTTTTTAAAAACCGAACAACTTTTCCGAGCCGTCTCTCGGTTTCATACAGCGAGGGGGAGTGAGAGGGCGAGATCAAACAGTCTGTAAAATACGCTCTTGATAAAGCAAATGGAGTTATCATTGACCTTGATGGTTTCTTCAATATCTATAGAGCTCGCGAAGTTCATTAGCCTCGACTGGCGAGCACATCGCGCTTACGCATCGACGAGCCACGAGAATCTCGATCTTCGCCAATCGATACTCGTTCGTGGAACTCCCGAAACTTCGATCTCTATGCTCGATTAGAAAATTAAGCGAATTACGACTTTTTACGTACCCCCACCAGCCCGAATTTCGCCTCTCCGATTTTAATCTCATCGATTGAATTTTTCTTATCGCGCGTCGATGGAGACCTTCCGAATATTTTTCTACTACCTTGCGCGAGGTACACCATGAGCGGGTCTCCTCTAATCGTCATTATCGTCGCGATAAGGATCGCTAGAGTTTCCTTCTTTCTCTCCGCGGTTCGATAACAAACTATCGAGCGCGTAAGTATAACACGGTCGATGAACTCGAGCGGGTTGTGTACACAAGCGCGCGGTGGGTGTAGTACGTCGAGAGCGATCCCCTTCGTTCGATAATTTTCACGATTGCTCGAAAGTTCTTACTTTTTTCGACGTTCGCCACGGAATTTTTTCACCTCGAGGTGAATCGAATTCAAAAACTGAGAGGAACGTTATCTAGATTAGAAGAAAAAAGAAAATTCTCGCACGTAAAAATATAAAGAGAATATAAAAAAATATGAAATGCATTCTTTCATCTTATAAAACTCTCAACTCTCCCACAATTTTATTTCTAGTGCAGAACACAAATCCAAAAAATTTTAAGAAACACATTATTTAGATTAAACGAGAATAAAAGCTGGAGAAAGAATTCACATACGCGAGAAAAAAAATCATGAAGAAAAAAGGGAAAATCACGAAGAGAAGAAAGAAAATCACGAAGAAAGGAGAGAGAGAGAGAGAGAGAGAGAGCTGGGAGGAGTTTCGATTGAAAATGAGTGGCGAGTGCGTGAGAGTACACGCTCGAGAAACTGCGAGGAGAAAAAACTGAGAGGCATGAAAAGAGCGAAGCCGATTACGTCACGCGGAAAGGTGGCGGCCTAGATTCGTGAGGACGAAGGGCCCGGAGGGGTGGAAGGTAGGCGAGGTCGAATCTGGAGCAACGACCTTCGAATTCGCTCGGGCTCGTGAACCCCCAACGCTCGAGGGGTCAGATATCGCGCAGTTGTACACCTCTATCGATCCGTTTCCCATGAATTTTAGGCTGTATCGCGAAACTTGAAATCACGTAACGCTTGGCTCCGCGATTTCTCAAAACAATGCTGAGGAAATTCACAATCAGCTCTCTCTCTGTTTATTTTTTACATTATAATCTAAAAAACTGTAAAATTTTACTGTAAATTTTTGTTCATCCCAGGGAAGGATCTCTCCTCTCTATACATTTTTATCTATATGTATTCATCTTATACATTGCACAGCTCTAATTATTTGTAAAACTGCACGACTGCTCTTTCCAATTCAATCTAACGAACAATGACTTCATTAATCTCTCTCTCGCTCTCGCGGGCGCTCGTCACCGATCGTCGCAGCGAACGAGAAGAGGTGGCAACACAACGGGCGAGTTCGTTCAACTCCCGCGAGCGCGATCGAGCGAGCGAGCGAGATTGAGAGGAAGGTCTCTCTTTGTCTACCCAGCCGTTTGTTTAAAATCGCTCCGCTCGCATTGTTCGCCTCTCCGCCAATTTTAGCCTCTCGATGTCTCCCTCATCGATTCTTGCTCGAGCCGCCGAAAATCGGGACGTTTGAATTTTGAGAGAAATCTCTGACGTAGCTCTCGCTTATCGTTAAATTTCGATTTCGGCAAGATAGAGAGAGAGAGAGAGAGAGAGAGAAAAGTGGACTAGCGCGTGCCCGTTTAATCGTCACGGTTCGAGAGATGTGACCCAAATAAAAAGAAAGAAAGAGAAAAGTCGAAAAAAAAAATAACGTAACCCGGCGTAGAAAATTCAATCAGGAGACCCGACAGACCCAATTTCTTTGTGTGTGCGGGTCCTGCGCGCGCGTGTGTGAGCCGGGAGGAGTTTTATACGCGAGCGAGTGTGCCGCGGCAAGAGAGGCGCTCGTTCGAGGTAAGTGGGTCGTTGATTCAGACTAGTCGGGGCCATTACGGCTGATATCAACGCCGTTCTAACGGGACCGTGAGTAATCGACTCCGCGTATATACCCGGCCTCCCCCGTTCAAACCGATCGTCCGAACGTGCAAACGAGCCTTAATTCGTCCTCCTTTTTTTCGCTCTTTCTTGCCAGTGTTGGATTTGAACAACGTTGTGTGCTTCGGCGAGAAATTTTGTAGGTTGAATTCTTGACAATGCACTGGAAATAAAAATTTGTTCGAGCTTATTTGAAAATGTTGAAATAAATATATTGTTTGATAGAATAAAATTTAACTCAAATATGTTTCGTTGAATGTACATGATATTTGTTTGAACGTATAAAGCATTAAGTAAATTTAGAAACGTAACTGAAATCAAATAAAGAAATATATAGAATCCCTTCTCAATATAAATCAATTCCTATACCATTAACAGCATCAGCATTCGACACAACGTCACACTTTCATCCCCCATCGCAAAATTCCAAGTATCATCCTCCTCTTGTTACGTAACACGACACCTTGGGAAAACAACGAATTTTCACGATAAGGGGGAAAATGATTTCATCGATGGAAATTTTGCAAACGATTATAGAACGAGTACGTCATTGTTGGGGAATTTTGGTTGCATTGTGCGGTACCTTTGTGAGCTCGCGGGGGCGTATTAGCGAAAACATAGTTGCCGGCACGCGCACTCTGCTCCGCTTCCCCCCTTCACCCCCCTTGCGACTCTCGGTTTGACCCAAATTCGACCGGCCACGCTTCGATTATTGCTCGCGCGTTTTCGCGCTATTAAAGGTGAAGCGCGTATGTGTACACAGATACCCGCGTCATCGGGGATCGCGATAACCCCGACGCAAAATTTTCGACACCCAGTTGATATCTCCAATTTTGCCTAGAACGAGAATAAAATTTTCTTGGATAATTCGAGAAAACTAACAGAAAAAAATATTACATAGTTGAGTAATTGAATCTGTTGAATAACTTGAATTTTCAATACAACAAAAATTTACATGGAATAATTTTCTTAAGAAAATTTTTTTGTGCATTTTTTTTACTGGTAGTAATGTTTGGTGATAACGATGGCAATTTTTTGGAAAATTTCGCACGCGTGCAGTGAGCCTCTCGTTGCGAAAAGTCGAATCGATAGGCGAGCCGATAATCCGGTGATAAGCTAACCGAAATGACCTCGTTCCTGTTTGAACTTCGGGTCGGCTTTGGCGGCCGGCGTCGGTAGCGTTTTGTCGCGAGAGTTTCCGGCTAAATATTGAATCTGAGCTACCTACACGTGTACGCTCTTCCGTACGAGCGTACACTCGACGAGAACGGAGTGGTATTTCCTCTGTACGAGTGAATTTGTTTCATTGTTCGTCTCGAGCGAGTATTTCAATATTCGGATAAAATCAAACGAAATTGAGCCTTTTGAGGGCGGAAGAGGCCAGAATATAAACTAGACAAACGAACAAAAAATTAAAAACTGAAATATTGTTGAGAATTTACGTAAAATAAAAATATATATAGTTTTTTATGTGTACCTATTTCATATCGCTGTTTCTATTTTTTCAATGAACAAATCGTTGATTATTTTACAGGAGGATGAAGAGAGCGAACTAACTTTTTATCGAGAATTTGGAGGAGCAATCAACCGGGTCAGGGTGCGAGGGCAGGGCCGAGAAGAACCTTGGACAACGAAGAGCAAACACTCATTATCAGTTTCACCAATGTCAAAGAGTCCCTACGCTCTCCACGACCCCTAATCGTCTCGCTTTATCATCTTCCTCGTTTCGTGTAATTTTATCCTCACGAAATCGTGTTACGAAAGGCAGCAATAAAAGAAGTTGTGAGAAAAATTAAATTGTCACTGTTTTCTCGGGAACGCAAGAACCGACAAAAATATTTATTTTTTTTTTCGATACTGAAAGAAAGAAATCCTACTTTTTTTTAGCAAACGAACTAATAAACTTTCAGTAACGAACTAGCGAACTTTAAACTAATGAATAAGACCGATGATTAACGAACATACCAGGGACGAGAGCGAGATTTTTCCGCGAAGTACGATGATGCATTTCGGTTTATAGTGCACTCGGATGCACCCGAGTGTGCGGGAACGCGAGCGGCGCATATATAATCAATAAAAAGCGATATGGCGTTGCCGGAGATAAGGTGGATCGCATTATCGAGCGGCCTTCGGACTCGAACGAGCGCGAATCGATCGCGAATTCAGAGGAGAGAAAGAGAGAGAGAGTGGAGTCCTTCGGGATCTCGCATTCTTCGCGCATTACGCACTGTCGAGAAAATTCTATTCCAAAAAGTTTCCTGCCAATTTCGTATTTCTCGGTTAAATTCGTCGATTACACCGGACGAGTCGAATAGTCGCGTCGACGTAATTAAAAGCTGTCAAAATAATCACACCTCGGATGCTGGCGCTCTCCGGCATCTGACAAAATATATGCGCCGATTTTGGAGATTTCATTCAAGGTGAGCCTCTTGCGCGCAAGCGGCAACGCATTTGCGAATAATGTCAATAATTTTTTCTCTCTCTCTCTTCCGTCTCTCTCCCTCGCCCGGCGTGCGGAAGTCGCGGTTATTAATTTCGAGTGTGTGTTTGTGTGTGCTGGAGACTCGGGGAAAAAAGAGCGCAATCGTATTTTCATGCAATATTGTTTGTCGTTCGGTTTTGCTGTTTTTACCGAGTAATTCACAATATAAAATACGTACGCAGGTGATAAATTGAACAGTTTACTGTGGGAGTTTTGAGCATTTCGAGAATGTTATAAAAATTGTAACAATGTTGTATGAATAAGTACATTTAAATTATAAAAATGAAATTACGAATAATTTTCATTGAACTTTTATAGAGGGAGAAAAATTCTAGTAATAATTGATAATTCATTTATGAATTTCTTTTGTAACAAAAATGCATTTAAAAATAGATTCGGAATATTATTCGAACGAAGCAATTTTGCTCAATACACGCAAGTGAATAAATGTACGGCTCGAATAAAAATTTTTTCCCCGCACGATTTGTTTTATACCCTCGGAGACATACGAGCAATTAGAACTCTTCAGCAGACGGGAATTATCTCCGGTGCTGATTGTCCGCGCGAAACGCAATACCGTGCTCAGGGTTGCGCCTCTGGCGACGAAAAATTCGATCCCCGCGCGACAAGAGCAACGAGATTCGCCGAACGGTAATCAAAAAATTCGCGAGCTCGTTAATTAAACCCAATCGGGGCTAGTTCCCGACACAGAATTTTTATCGTTCTTAGAAAACAAAATGTAAATCGCTTCGGAGCAGCGAGACAAACACTGTGAACGAAATTTAGATTAGGACGTGACGCAATAATATTTACCCGTACAAAAACCCGGAATCGTTTGCAATATTCCTTATCGGTAATGAAAATATTTTTCGACGCGAGCGGGGGAGGGGCCTGGGTGGAAATTAAAAAATTTCGAATTTATCGGCGAGGTATGCCGAGATCGGGATCGCGGACGTTGCCTGGTATTATCGCTACGCACTCTGCGCTCCGCGTGAGCGATCGCGCTCGACTTAATTTGATCCCCCGCGGGGCTTAGCTACCGGTTTTAATTAAGCGCGATTGAATAATTCCGGGGAAACCCGATGACTCGTCTGTTTTCTTTCTACGAATCTAATAGGTGCGATCGGCGCGAGACATTCGGGACGAGCGCGTAGAAGTTACGTAACTCGGACGAGTATCGCTCATCGTTTTTTTCTCGATAGCAAAATTAATAAAACTCTTAATCTAGATGTCAAATCACGATTTCATTTTCGAAGAAATTTTTAATATTCGAAGGAATTCGATCGATCTAGCTGTTCTGTGAGATGCTCGGTAGTGAGAGAGACAGAGAGAGAGATGAGTGGAGAAAAAAAGGAACAGACGAAGGTCAGAATCGCGACCTTCGCGCATCGATACGCATATTCGCGGTAAACACACCGGATTCGCGGGCTCGATCCCCTCTTCCTACTGAAAAGGAACTGCAGAACCGCTCGCGATAAGGCGGGTACATTCACGACAGTATTCTCTCTCACTGTAACTCTTTCGTTCTCTTTCTTTCTGTACTCTTCTTTTTCTCTTGGCCACGAAACCTCTAAATTTATCATTAAAAAATTATTAAATGAATAGATTAGTCTAGCTGGATTATAAGAATTATATTGAAACGCGAATAATAATTTGTATTTGATAGTTGAAAATGAATAAATATTTGTGTCTACCTAATACCTATCACTTACTCTGTCCTGTCCTACTCTCTTTTATTTTTCATTTCTATCTCCACTCTCTTTCTCATGCTCTCTCGCTCTCTTATTTTTACTTCCTCTTATCTTTTCGCAGCTCGACTCGATCGTTTATTGAAATGCGAAACTGACCTACGTCACTCGGGTTGAAAAACAACGAGCGATTCGATCCGCGACGATACACCGACTTTTGATTATCAATTCTTTTATTTTCGTTTCGATCCTCGACGTGTCGCGTTCCCGCTCGCTATCAGCGAGTTCCCTGAAATCTCCCAGTAGGATAAATCGGGGCGATCTTCTCGGAAAACTTATTTTTCGCTAATTTCCGAGATGACAAAAAAGGAAGCAAAGGCGGACACTCGTGCATGTCGATAACGCAAAAATAAGCGGTATCGCCTCTCTCTCTCTTTCTCCCTGCTAGTGTTTATTTTTTTGTCTTGTTACCGTTCGCCGTTCGCGAGAAGGTCGCGCTGTCATCTGAAAGGCATCGCGTCGCAACCGCGGAATCGTTATCGTCGAGCGTTATCGCGGTGTATGTATATGCGTATGCAGCGAAAAAAAAACGAGAGGAGTAATTTTTCGAGTCACTCTCGGGCGTCTTTCATGAGACCGCGGAACGGAAACCGCTCGCGAGGCTCGACCTTGTCTCCCGCGTCGATTATACTCTCGCTCAATTGAATCTACAAAAATTTCCACGATTCGGGAGTAAACGGAATTTTTGCATACGCCGATTAACATCGTGAACTTGAAAATGTCGCACACATAAAAACGTGTAAATGTATTTAGAAAAATTAGGAAACATTTTGTGAAACAAAAATCTTATTCGTAATAACATTTGTAACATTTTATTCAACATTTTATATTTAAAAAGAATTATACGTGTAGCTTTTTTTAGAAAAGTTAGAAAGCATGTGTGAAACAAAAATCTCGTTTATTGTAACATTTTTAGCAATTGACAAATTTTGCTTAACATTTTATATTTTACACTTACCCGTGTACATTTTTTTAGCAATAAACGGTTCATATACAGCTTTTTAAATTATATACGAATTTATCACCTGGCTCAGAGCTCTCTTCTGAAAATTTTTCGGCGTAATAACGGCAACCTTGGCCGGTCGTACCCTCCAGCGGGAGAGCAATGTGCTCTCCCTCCCTCTTTTTCTATACACTCGCACACGCGCGCGCGTAGAGGGAATCGACGAGCGTACACAAGCTCTAAATCAGCCTCTCCTCGTAAAATTCCTCGGCTCAGGGACGACGATAAGGCGAGGAGCGAGAGTGCCCGTTTAATCGTATAAAGCAGCCAGGGACGTCTATGGAGACGAGTGAGAGAGAACTCGCAGAGGGAGAGTGAAAGAGAGAGAGAGAGAGTGAAATAACGTTAATGTAACGAACGAGCTTTCGGTGTTCGCGTAATTGAGTTCGTTACACGGAGTACGGAAAGGCCCGGATGGGGTTGGGGTCGCGTAAAATTAGCCCCCAGGATTATTTACACGTCCCGGCGCCGCAAATGGCCCGCTCACACCCGAAAGAATTCCTCGAGGTGAGCCACGCGAATTCGATTATCGGCTTCGTTGCGAATTATTGTTATCGTTAACTCCGAACGGCTGATGCACACGTCTCGATTCCTTAGAATTCCTGCGTATCCCGCAAAAATACGATTCGAGTAAAATATTCTGTGACTGAGCGTGGAAAATTTGTTCGTTTCGTTTCTAATTAAACGTTATTCGGAATTAACAATTTCTCAACTTCAAAACTTGACCCATTTTTAAGTAATTATCATCCAATTTTTGAATAACAATCAGCATAGAACTTTTTCGCTTAGAACAATTCAAAAAATTCGAAGGTGAAAATTTGAGTTAGACGAAGCGAATTTCATTTCGATTATTCGCTCGCGACATTCTGGACGGCTTCTCGCTTAATTACCGATGACTCAAGGTTCGGGCATACACGATTCGATTAACCTTGTCGAAAGTCGAGAGATAATTGTTACGCAAAAAGGTGCGATTACGAGCGAAAAATCGGCGGAGCGAATCAACGAATCATCTAGAAGTCATCGAATTTGCTTTCCTTTATTTTTTTCATCGAACCACCAAAGACAATAAACCGCTGTTTTCTTCGTGACGCGCGCATTTGCATGCTACGTAATTCCGCGCGTACGCTAGTTGCCGTTCGGAGAGGAGGCGCTTATTATTAAAATCGTTATCGTCCGCGGGACGACCCGACATCCTCGTTCTTAACGGCTCGATGATTAACGACGGCTGATTAACGAGAAATAAAAATGTCCCATTGGTTTATTAATAGTTCGCTTTTTGCGGGTACCGATTATCCGCCACATCGAAAGATCTCGACAGGTTCGACTAGACCTCGAGAAAATTGGAGGAACGCCAGTAGATATTGAATTTTGAGTTAGTAAATGGGAATTTGATAAGTTGTTAATTTCACTATGCGGTAGAAATAACTGTTTTGAGAATATTTTATTATTTAATAATTAGGATTTTTTATTTTCAAAAATTGCGAATAAGGCTATCTCTCGAGTGTACCATTCGCAAAATCTATTCTTCCGAAGCTCGGTTATAAATTACCGGGGTCGACCCGAGTTTGCTAATAAAGGAACAGTGTTTCCGAAACAATTTTAAAAATACGACAATTTTCTTGGGCGGAAAAAACGTCCCACGTTCAAGAGACCCGATGTTCGTAATTACGACTTCGGTTTTTAGAGTCGAGATAAATATAGAAAGGTTCTCGAGGACCTTAACCTTCACCCTTCTCCTCACTCTCGTTTTCTTCTCTCTCTCTCTCTCTCTCTATCTCCTTCTTTCCGTCCCACTTCCATCCTTCTCTTATACAAACACGAGCTATCTCTCCCTACGCGTTTCCGCGACTGTTAATAAAAGGCGAGCGTGCGTCATCCGGTCATTCGCTCGTGTAAAAACCCTCCACTCTATCGCGGTTTTTCGTTCTGTACCAATCCCGACGATGGAGGTTTGATTGACTTTTATCTAACTAGCTGCCAAAGTTTACTCGATTAAATGAAAATTGCATTTTTTAGACAACCGACTAAAAGATTTATACACAGAAAAAAAGAATTATTTGAATCAAGTCAAATATATTTGATTCGACAGAGTTATGTGAGTTTCTTCAATCAAGTGAGAAAAAATGACTTGATTTTGAAGAATAATTTTCTTCCGCATTTTCTTGACTCAAGTTATCCTTTTTTCCTGAATTCAGAAGAATCTACATCCCCATCGATCGAGAAAGAATTTTTTCCCCGCGCTGTCAGAAATTATCAGCGAATTGGCGAGATAAACTTTTCCACGACGCGGCACTCTAAAGGGGTGCGAGGTGAATTACGACGCCGCTATCGTGCTAATTTTCCACGCCTTTGACGTCCCCGATGTACGAAACAGCTCGGCGAGTTTACGAGATTGACTCCGGTAATCCAAGGCCTCGTGACGTCACGCCAGATTCGCCCACCCCGCCGAAAAATCGTCCGACTTGATCGATGAACGAGATTTCCGCGTCTTGGGAGAGAAGCGCATCGCGTTTCGGGGAGGGAAAATTTATTTGTACTTCAGTTTTTCCTCTTACGGAACGAGGAAGCCGCGAGCGCGTGAAATCGAGCCGCTGGTTCCTCTCGCTCGTCCACGTGACACGCTTGACGAGGGTTAAACCTCCGAGTGGGAGAGAGAGAGGGAAAAAAATGAAATCACGAGGAGGAAACACAGCGAGACGAGTGTTTTTTGCGGAATAAATAAATTCGTTCGAGATTTTTCCTAAAGCGGTTCTCGGTAAGAAAATTGTTTCCTTATCTGGATTTCAATTGATCAACCGATAAACTATAAATCATCGAATTAACGCAATTCCTTCTCCCTTCCTCTTCCTCGATGCGAAACCTGAACGTGTCGATGTCAGAACTGAGACCTCGAAGAAAAACGAGATCGGGCCGAGGCATTAGACGGCAATATTAATCGACTCTGAGGGGCCGAGAACACGGAAGTCGTTTTCTCTCATTCTGGCTGGGCGATATCGAATTTTTCCTCCCCTAGAAGGTATCAGTGAAGAAGGGGGATGAAAACGTGGGTTATAGAAAGAGAAAAAAAGGAAAAAAGGCGTTGTGCGCGAAGCCAATGGGGCAGCGAAGTGCCAAGATTTTCCAAGGACGGATGATTTTTCACGCGTGGCCTCCCCTTCGCGAGGGTGGAGGGGACCCCAAAGTAAGAAGTTCCGATCTCGGTAACGGCAAATCACCCTCCTCTCGAAACTTATTCACGTTTTATCGCATCTGTCAGTCGATTCACGGTGTAAATAAAAGTGCTGGAATCGTTGATCTTTGGCTTCTCGATAAATTTATAATTGACAATTATTCTTGACAATTGACAAGAAATCTATTTCTTCATTACAATTTTTCGCGTGTCAGTTTATTCGTTAATAAAAATATTACTATTGTTATTAGTTTCGTAACTAAAGTGGTACTTTTTCAAAAAAATACTACAGAAGGTACTGTAGTTTTTCTCTGGTACTATTTTATTATTGATATACAAAATTATTATACTAAATAATAATTTATTTGTATATTTTCAAACAAATATTGAGTAGCTCGAACGAATTTTTATTCCCAGTGTAAAAATCAAGGGTATCAAAATTCCAAAGAACTCTTCCGAAAAAGTTCTCGATACGGTTCAGCACGCGACCACGCAACCGCCGAATCGAGCGAATTAGGCCTCGTTTTCGTGGGGTAATCCGAACTGTTGATGCCGTAGGAGGGGAAGGGGGTGCGAGGGTAAACTCGACGTCACTGCTCGAGGTACCCCGAAGGCCGAGTGGCTCGTAAATTCTCGTTTCGACGGTACGCGGGGGTGTTCGGTTGATGAGGAGGAAAGCCAGAGGGGTGGTTTTTGCGGGTCGTGACCTTGCCACGTGTAAGAATACCGCGTGCGGCCTCGCAGAAGCCGAGAGAGTTCGTTAACCCAGGAAAGGGAATGGAGCAAGGACGATAAAGGGGAGGTTCGATCTCCTCTTACTGTGCCACGCGAGAGCGAGAGAGAGAGAGAGAGAGAGAGAGAGAGAGAGAGAGAAGAATCTCCGTTACACTCCTTCGAAAGACACTCAGGAGCGAAATCTAGGGTGAGAGGGTGAGCACGTTCCACGAGCTTTGTCTCTTTGAATATACGCAACACATTCTCCCTGCCAGGGTCCTTCGAATTTTCTGTCACTTCTGAAAAATTAACCTCATGAACGGGAACAGGGACGTCGTTTATTGGTAATTGAAAAAAATTATATGCTAAGGAGATTAACGTTATTTTTCAGAGCTGTAAAAAAGTCAGAGTTACGATACCACAATTTTCAATTCGAAGATATCAGAAAATATCAGTTTATAATGAAAAATAGATGAATAGTTCGTTTATTTCTCATGCAAAAACACTTTTAAAACCAAATGTTTTACAAGACTCTTAATTTATTTAAAATTATCTTCATTACACAATTTCCTAATAATCGAGCCCTAAGAGCGAACAGGGAGCTCGTAATTGAAAAAAATGATATGTAAAAAAGATCGGTAATGAGATAGATAGCAGTCGTGCCATTTGTCAAAGCTGTAATACCGAAAGCTTGCTTTTATTTATGCTAATGAACGACCTTCGGTGGGATCGTATTTTACGACAGTAACGAGTCTCGATTACGGTTCATTGTCTGTCGAGATGGCTCTTTGTCGATCGACCCCCCCGCTTCCCCCTTTCGTGCCAACTCGCCCTCTTATCCGACTCGCTCGCGCGCTCGCCCACTCCTCGCGATATACTTTTCCGATTCGTGGGCTCTAAAAAAAAAATGAATACAGCGAGAACATTCGAATCGATAAATAACTAATTTTATTCCCCGATAGCGAAATTCTGGGAAGAAAAGAAAAGTCAATTATCGGGCCGATGACGACACTACCGGATCTCGTCTGGGAATTAGCAGTGGGGATTAAAAACGGAACGGATGTATCGCAACAACAATGTGACGTCTCGGAATAAATTTGCCCGGCCGAGGAAAGGGTCCCGGCGAGAAACGAGAGAGAGACCCTCGATAGACTAGAAACGGTAAACTGGATCTCGCGACCTTCGAACGAATGGCCCAATCTACTGTTCGTCCCCTTCGCGATACGCCGAAGTCACGCATACACACGAAGGAAGAAAAAATTTCTGAAAAGAGAAGAAAAAAAAAAACAATCCGTACAGCCGTATTAGTCACGATTTGCCTCGGAGCCTCGAATAAAGGAACGAAAATCCGATATCGACTCTGCAGTAACTAAACGCTGGCCTTAAAAAGAGGCTACGTACTGAACGAGTGTATGAACGAGAGGGAGAGTAAGAGACAAAATGAAAGGGAAAAATTTGATTTAATTTCTCACAGAAAATTTTAGGGTGAAGAGTGGATTAAACAAAAATAAAATAAAAAATATGAACTAAATAAAAAGAGTAAGAGGGACAGAATTTCTACCGCATATTGTCGTTCGCGGGTCTTTGAGAGAGAGACGAGAAGGTAAATGTGTGCCATAAAGATCGAAATTGCGCGGGTATATGGGCACGAGAGTGCGGCGAGGGGGGAGGAGGGAAGACCGAGATTGACAAAAGCGAGGGAGGGGGTGCGTGCGGGGGTTATTGTTGGACGCGTGACCTCGGTTGGACCTTGAACGCCCGACTCGTGCAGCGGTACGCGCATATAGATATACACACACA
>NCVS01000942.1:65804-81095 GCA_003055095.1 Goniozus legneri
AGGAGTGTGAGAGCGTCCCGGAGGCTGAAACTCAGTCTGGGAATGTACTCCGGACACCAGCAACATCCTGCGTCGGGGGTGGAGGGGGTGGAAAAAAATCGATTCTCTTATCGAATTTCAGAATCGTTTACTTCACTCGAATTTCCGATTCGGTTCTCGGCGCGGGGACACACGATACCTTGAATGACGGGAGCTGAATGGAGACGTAAAGTTCAAAAATTTTACGAGTGAATGACGACGAGAGGGAAAGAGAGAGAGAGAGTGCTCGTTTTTCGAGTGGATAGTCCTCGCTGATTTTCCTCTCGCTCGCTCTCGTGGTCTCCCGGCCGCGCGCCAATAGAAATATTCATGAGTAACTCTCTCAGTGGGTCAAAACACCGCATAAATAATTGCCATTTTCATACAGACGCCCACGGATTAACTGTCTCGCGTACGCCGCTGGTGTTATGCAACTTTTTTTTTAAGAGTATACGTGAAGTCACTGAGAGGGACGTATCGTTTTTGCGGGCCGATGAAAATTTGCCAAAATAGTTTCCAGGTACGTGCTCGAAAAAACGTTTGGTTTTGCTGTCAAATTCTTTGCAAGTTGACAATGACACTTAAGTAAAGTATAATTTAAATAAAAAAATTATTCTTCGTATTTAAGTTTGTATGACAAAAATTGTGTTTATAAAAATTCATATAGCTTCAAGATAATAAAAGAGTAAATCTCTTGATTTATTTAAATTACAAAGAAAAATTGCGACGAGGTCAATATTTTCCTGAAATAAAATTTAATAAAATCCGCGAAACAACGCCCTTAATAAACCCACGGTAGCGAAAATCCATGAATGAGAGTTTGATCGATTGGTGCACCAGCTCGCGCATACACAGGAAGCCTCGAGGGGCTGGTATCCGGATCGAGTGTACATAGAGACGTTCTCTCCGGTCGTCCGGGTAACGACGCCCACGTCGCGACACGCGCCGAGCGGGAGCCGAGCATGGGCGTCGGCCGGTGGACTCATCGACACCTGCCCCCCTCAGAAATCTCCGAATTAAATCCCGATCCACTCGAGCTCCCCGATTTCTCGCGTAATAATATTTATCGCCGGCAAAGTGAAAATTTTCAACGCTCCCGTGTTTACAACTAACCCGAGCTGTAATCTCGCTCGGTTTTCTCGATAACGCGCTCGAAATGTTACCCGTTTAAATTTATATCGCGGCTCCTTTTTTGTTATTATTTTATCGGCGTATTTGTCTCCGTTGACATTTGGAAGCGCGAAATATCAGCCGTCGAAGTCGAGCTCACGCGGAAGCCGCATAATGAATATTTTATTTTGTCATTTTTCCCCTCTCTTTCTCGTCGAGAGACTGCACTTTGAGCGACGGGTCCGAAAAGAGAGAGAGAGAAAGAGATGCGGCGTCCTTGCGCGAGGAATTTGTCCTCTCCGGTGTCGCGATCGTTACGATAATTCGTGAATCAGCGATAAACACGTCGAAGATATACGCACGCGATCTCTGGGAGCTCGTCCATCTCGCACGCGATAAACGAAACGCGAGCTCTCCGGTATCTCGTGCGCATCGTGCAGTCGAGACAAAACATTTCGAATTTTCTGTTTACCCCGTTTTTTTTATCACCTCTCTCTCTCTCTCTCTCGCACTTCGTGATTGCATTTCGGTCGAGCATCTCTCGTCCTTCGCGATATCTCGAGACTCCCCTGAGAGGGAGAGAGTGGAAAAAAGCGGTAGAAAAGTGCAAAATCGATCCGTTCGACGAATCGCACGGCTCTCTCTCTTTCTCTCGATAATGATGCGTCGTTTCGCGCGTTATTTATAACCACCTCCGACTCCTTCTTCTCCTCGAACGGGCGGGCGCCTCCCACTTGCCACCGCATGCCTCGCTCGCTCGCGCGTTACCCGGCGTGTTTGTCAAGGTTGCACCAAAGTTCAAGGTGACGCCGAAAAAAGCGAGAGAGAGAGAGAGAGAGAGAGAGAGACCTACGATACTCGCGCGAGAGTTACGCCTCCGCGACGCGAGTTCGTTTCGGCAACTTTTGCCACTCGATCGACTGCCGTAGAAATAAATGACCCCTCCGAAATTTCAACTCGGAAGCAAAAAAGTGCGAATAGTATAAAAATGAAAATCTTTTCTTAAATTTCTTTAAAATGAATAAAAAACGATAAATTTTCTCAGCAAAATTATCAGGTGTGGATGTTGGGTAAAGGGAATTTCTTTTTGCGAAATAACGAACAAGATTTTTTTCATGTATAATTCACCAGACAATGTTTATTCAGACGACCTCACAACTCCCAAGCGTACAAAATGACGTGCTCACTGGGCAATATGCGGGGCTGCGTATTTGTATTATTTCCTTGCATTTTTGTAGAGTACATATTACGTTTTTTTTATTATTATTTACTTTTTTTTATTTTACTTTTATTTTATCTTCCATTCTATATTCCGCCGGAAAACAACAGCATTTCGTAATCTCCTTCTTAATGGATAGAGAAATATATCATACTTTATGTATCATTTACTATAATAATCATTATGTGTAGTTTATGCATAACAAGTATTACGAATATCGATGCTAGGTTTATTTTTTGTTTGCCTGTCTTGCGGATAAATGGGATATGAGAGAGAAAGAGAGAGAAAGAGAGAGAGAGGGTTGGGATGTAAAAGTAGGAGCAGAACAAGAGCAGTGTGCGAGTTTTGGATAGAGCAAAGTAGAGTAATCGGGAATACAAAGGAGGCAACAGTTTCGTTTCGGTGTAAAAGCGTGTAAGTGTGTGTTTGTGTATGTTTACCAATGGACTCGGGATTTTACTTTTTTTTAGGAGGGGTGCGGGACGTAACTGCAGAAGGATTTTACTACTTGCGCGTACTGGACGCGCGGAGTCATTCGCGGCTGGCCGATACTGGATTTAAATGAAATTTCTCTGGTTTCTCGCGGACGAATAAATAGAAAAAGAAAAGTACAAAGGACATAGCGATATATTGCGGTGTATTTTTAATCTTTTCTCACGATTTAAGGACTAATTAAACGCGTTATGAGACTCGGAGCCATTCGGCGTTCTCGCTCGAAACACACGAAAAAAAAGAAGATAGAGAGAAAAAAAAGAATCACGACAAATGCGTTCGTCTTTCCTGAGCTTTTTGTAATATACTGGACATTATATGAACGACTTTCGTCTGACAAACTCGACCGGCTTAGACCGCGCCGCTTTAGCTTGAAAATATGTATGTGGAGATTGTATATGATATATATTATATACATATATACGATTATCATAAGTCCCCGACGGTACCGTCGGGGGGAATTTTTTATTCTTTCCTTTCTTTTTAAATTGAATACACTGAGTATTACGACCTTTATCAATTTAAAGATATATTTACAATGGCTTCTTGCTTCTCCCTAGCCGTCACTCGTCTTTTTCCTTACTCGTACCTCGTGATATATATCTTTAAGAAAATAAGGTTCGGCGGATCAAGCGGGTCGGTTTTTAGGCGAGAACTCGAGAGAAAGAGAGACCGGACAGCGTGAATTATCCTCTGGGAGAACAATTCGGCGCTGAAACTAGTACATGCAATTTTTTTCAGATTTTATCCATTTTCTTGAATTTTCATCATCCGGCTCTCTCCCGCTCGCACTCGCTCGATAATATTTTTATTTTCCCTGGTTCAACCTTCTATTGTTTCGGCACTCGCTCGCCAGCGATTCGCGCAAAAGCGCCCTGGTGTTTCTCGTTCCGCGAAATATATTTTTTCGAATATTACAAAGGTTGGAATTATCGCGACACGCTACCATCGCACGCTCCGTTTTACATTAAAGACAATATGCGTTCTATCTGTTCATGTCTTAGACCTTACAAATCCTACTATTTACATTTGACGAAAGTGAGCTCCGTCGAGAAAAGATTGTTTAGCCCGTACAAGCGTTCTTATCTCAAAGATCGCTCTACGCGATTGAATTTTTCATCTGGGAAAAAAGCGGTTCTCCTGCGGAAAAATAATATTCCATCGGAAAAGCGATCGCGCACCGGAAAGATCGCCGTTTCTCTCGATTTTTTCTCAACGGAGATGAACAATCGATATAATCGCGACGCGCCGAGCGATTTATTTCGGCGCGTCGCGAAGGTACGGTAATTGCAAACTGTTTGGCCGTTCTTTCTCAACACGGACCCGATCAGTCTCATAACAAAACCCTTAAAAGTCGTTTGTTTTAATTTGAAGCAAACTCGTTCGCGACTCCGGTCGACCGAACGGTACAAGACCCGTTCGGTTCTTATATTTTTTTTTTGTCATACCGTATGCTGTCTACGTTATGCGTTTCCGCGAAACGAACACGGGAAGCTTGTGAAAAGCCGTACTCACGGATTGCCCAAAACACGCACCATTCGTTCACTCATTCCACGCACGCTCACAGATAAATTTATTTTTCGCACTCGCACACTCACACGCACGCACACGCACGCACACCACAAGATGATACCATTACGATTATTATGCCTTATTAATATTACAATAATAATTAATTACTTCTATAATATTTAATAATTATAGTAGAGTAAGATGATCGATGAAATGAGGTGGAGACTGTACAGGATGCTCGATTTTCATGATTATCACATGTAATAGATTATTAATTTTTTCTTCTGTTTAAAACATCGATTTTTTTACTCGCCTCGTAAGACTTGACGCCTTATTACTTTTTGAGCTTACGAGACGGAGGAACGGGGAAGGATCGGTGTAGTGGGGAAGTTCGCGATACTCGAACGGGACGCGATCGTGAAACTCAGCGGCACTCGCGCAAATATGAGCGTCCGTGTTCTCGTAACTCTCGATAATTCTATCGAAACGCACTCGCCTCCTCGTGGAGCCCGCGCACTGTCTCAAAAAACCGAACCGATCGATCGGCCGGGTCGCTTTCACCGACCGGCCTCGATCCTCCACCCTCCCCTCTCTGCCAACATTTACAAATAAAAAAGAGAGAACAACTATACTCGTTCTCATTCGCGAAATTCTTTTTTCTCCTTTTAAATTAATAAATTATTTGGTTTTATTTCACGCGCTATGAGCGTCCCTGGCACTGTCGTTGTCCTGGCCGCCGTTAGCGTGGCTGCGTCGCCGCTGGCCAGGCTGTTGCTGATGTAGCTGATTACCGGTTCAGTCGTGCCGGCAACTGCTGCACTACGCCTCGAGCGAGAGGGCCTTGCAGGGGCCTACGAGCGGCCTCGGCGACGGGGACGGCGACTTCTTCGACAGATTGAGCGGTTGCTGGCTGTCGGCGATATCCACCTGGAGCTCCATCATGTTGCTGGGGCATCCGGAGAGGACGAGGGTCGCCGCCGTGCTCGAGGTCGGCCGGGGACTCGTGCTCGTGCTACTCGTCGCCGCTGCCGATAGATAGCGCGGTGACGAGGCCGGCGAGTTCCCGACCACTAGGTAGTCCGTGGAAGACTGCTGCTGTTGCTGGTGGTGGAGGTGGTGGGCCTGGTGCTGCTGCTGCAGGTGGTGCTGTTGCTGCTGCTGCCTGGCCCCGGTCGTCGTCGTTATGACCGAAGTCGCGGGCCACCTCGACGGCGAGTAGCTCGTCGTCGCGCACTGGAGGAGACCCTGAGAGCCCTGGGGCGATCTCGCGCTCATCGTCGTCGTCGAGGCGCACTGTTCGGCCGGCGAGGGCGAGCCCGATGGCGATCTTGGACTCGCTTCTCCCCTCATAATGTAATTGTGGATGATATCCGTGCGCTTGAGTTGCTCGGCGGTCATCCTGGGCCCCTCCATCAGACTTCTCGCGAGAGTCGAGTGGGTACTGCTGAGGAGGCTCGCCGTCTGCGGACACTGCGTCTGGATCGGCTGAGGTTGCTGCTGGTGCTGAACCTGCTGTTGCTGAAGCTGGCTGGACGGGCTGCGTGCCGGTGGCGAGGTCAGGTGGAGGTGGAGTTGAGATTGCGAGTGCTGCACGACTACAGCTGGCTCTGCCTCGGCGCTGTCCTTCTGCCTGAGCGCCCGGAACTTCTTGTGGGGTTTGTAGGCTTCGTCCATGAGCGAGTTGGTGTCATAGAGCGGCGGAGCCTGGAGGACCCGCTTCAGCACCGGCATGTCCTCCACTTCCTTGTCCTCGGACCTCGGGCTCGAGCAGACGGAGGTGGGGGCGCTGCTGGTGCTGCTGCTCGCCGGCTTGTCGGGTTTCTCCGTGCCGGACTCGATGCCGCTATCGCTCGGCGAGTCGAGCTTGCGGAAGCGCGGACACTGCGGCGGCTGCGGGGTCTTCGTGACGCTCGCACGATGCAACTCATCGTCGCCGGAGCTCGTGCTCCCGGAGTTGGCCCGTCTGCGATGGGGGCAGAGACCACCGGCTAAGGTGGCAGCCAATAGCGGAGCACTCGAGGCGTGGTGACCACTCGCTGGAGTCGTCACGTGGTGGTACTCCGTAAGGGAAGCCACCTCGCCGCTGCACGTGCTTTCCGTACTGGAAACGCTACCCAGAGGGCTCTTCACTGCCTCGTCCAAGGTGACGTCCGAAACAGACCCCCAGGAAGCTGCTGGTTCCTCTTCCATCGGCCAGTGTTGCGGTTGCTGAAGTTGCTGGCTCGACATGTGCTGGGATTGCTGCTGATGCTGCTGCTGCGCTTGCAATTGCTGTTGTTGCTCGGTCATTTTGAACGCTAGTAGTTTTTCAGAGTGGAGCGTGTTGAGCGTGCGGAGGTCTGGGATCTTCTTTAGCAATTCCCGAAGGATGTCCGGGTGCTGAGGATGATTCTGGGCCAGGACCGTTTGGAGTGCGCTGCAGAGTTTGTTGTGCATGCGTTCTACTAGTTCGGTGTTGCGCAGACCGGGTCGGTCGGCGGCTATCACCACGACGGAACAGAAGAGGCCGAGTTCGGCGTCCGACAGTCTCAACGAGTTAACGCGCTCGGCAAAGTCGAACATCGAGTCCATGAGGAATCTCGCGTTGCTGCTGTTGTGTATCGACTCCCGTTTCAGCACCTGACCGTTCAGACAGATCATACTGTTCGTTTGGGCGTCGAACATGCAGGCCAGTCTGACGAGCAAGACTTCGAAGACTCCGGCCTTGAGGAGGGTCACCTGGTCGTCCTGAGCCAGCAGGCTGAATCCCGGGATGCGTTTAGCGAATTCCACGACACCGCGGATCGCGGGCGAGAACCTCTTGGAGAAGTCTTGAAGCAACTCCTGCTGGCCGGTGAGCGGCTGAGGATTCGGGTTCAGTGGGCAGGCCTGAAACGCGAGAAGACGGAAATGTCGAGGTTAGCCGAGAAGATCTAGAAATAGATGGACGAGTCGCGAGGGGGGAAGGACTCTCTCGCGGTGTCCTGCGAAGGTCGTTAGCGCGAAATTTTCGATCGGAAGACGCCGCCGGTCGTCCTCGAGGTTCGAGACCAGTCGCGTTCCTTCTTGGCTCGAGGCCGCCCGGCTAGCGGTCTCCTTCCGCCTGAGGTGGGGGGGCCTTCCCAAGGTTCGGAATAAACCGAGTGACGTCAGTAAGCGAAATAAACGAAAATCCAGCGTTGCGTAATTGACCGTTGCTGATAAAAATAAAAAGGAGCCGGTTCGCGAGGTGCGCGAACTCTAAGGTCGTGCACGCTCCAGTGCCATAATCGATGATAATACTGGCGCTGGGACCAGCCAGCCGAGCGTGCGAGTCGCGATGTTTAATTTAACAGAACGCCGATAAAGGGGAACTGTGATCGATAAGGTTTGTCCCGCTTGGCCGAATTTACCGGCAAGATCGCTGAACTGACTAGAATTTTTACAATTTTTAAAAAACTTCGACCTTTTTTGTAACGAATACTGAAGAATTCTTATTTTATGTAGTTTTTTTTTGTGTAATAGTCAGTTCAGAGTATTTTTCGGTACATTATCAGAATTTTTACTCACCAAGGTTGGTGGACAGGCGGTATAGTTGGGCGTCTCGCGGGCTCTCGCGAGCACCGGAGCGACCTTGTCCCTGGTGAAGTCGCATGTATCGAGGTGAGCTCTGACTACGGTCGCCAGGAGGCGTTGCTCGTCCTCCAGCTCGGCCGCTACCGCCTTCTCCTGCGAGCGGCTGTGCGAACTCTGCTGCATCGCCGCCAATATTCTTGCTTTCTCGCGTTTGGGCACTCGGCCGAATCGCACCGCTGCAATCACAAAAAGATCCGACGTTTAGGAAAAAAGTCTCGAGAAAATTCAAGCAAAGGGATCGATAGAAAAAAATCGCGAGAGTCAGCTGATCGCGAGCGGAAGTTGACAGAAGCACCAGCCGCGAGAATCGATGAATCACGTCGAGAATCGAATCGACCTTCGCCGTCGGCTAGCTCGCGTGCCGCGTCGATATTAAAGTCCGCGCGCGAGCCCCCACCGAGTCTCTCTTCTATCGTCTTGAGAGAGAAAAAAAAATGATACGAGGAACAAAGTCGCGAGTTCGAGTTCTTTATCGCTTTCCTCGGTTCGCCTTTTTTTATTCCGCGTACGTAGGAAGCTCACGGCGAGGTCGCGAGAGTTGAAAAAAAAGGCCAGAAGGGGAAAGCGCGCGAGGCACTTTCTCGCTACGAGGGAGATGAAAGTGCGGCGCGGCTCGTTTCTCGCGTTCGTTAGCCTCGTGGATCGACGCGAGCGCTCGCGCGCGCGAGCTGCCGGTTAGAAAGTGCGGGCTGAATTTTGCGCCTGGACACCTACGTGCGTTGTGGTAATTGACGACTCCATTGAGGATCCCTTTCAGAATGGGCAACTCGTCTCCCATGACGTCGTATGATATGAACTGCCGTGGAACTGAATTTTTGCGATTGGTACAAATATCCTCAATATTTGCCTTCTCTCCGCTCTTTTCTCTTTCTCGAGAATCAACTCCCGAAACAATTGGGCGGAACAATATTTAATATACAACAAAACCACTGTTTAATATATTTTTCAGGTACACGAGATCAATTTCCATTGGCACACAATTCAATACGAAGAGGAGCAGGAAAAAAAATACAATCACAAGATATACAATATCTTCCGTTAATCCGAGCCTACGAGCGCTCGCTCGCTTTTCGTGTTTGATATAATCCACTCGTAAAATTCCCAGCGTGTACGATCGAAGAACTTGATACGGTCACTCCGACGAGACACGCGAAACTGTGTTTTTGCGAGCGATTCGCGTTTTTAACGTGGCTGGCGCGCTTTTTATCGGTAGCGTGCGCGCGCTAACTCGAGCGGTTGCCGTTGAACGCGCCTGAGTGAAACGCGTGCTAACGCGAGACAGCATCACCGCCGACTGAGTGATGTTCCCGCTCGCGGGGCTTCGCGCGCGCGTTCAACCAGCCCCACCACCGCCGCCCGGCTTTATTCAGCCATCAGCGCGCGCGGCTTCTATCCCCCACCAGGCCGCCGGCTGCCCCCGTTCACCCGCCCGCTCTTCCCGCGATTCTGTGGCCTTTGCCGAGCCTGGCCTTGAACTTGGTTTCAGAGACAGCCACGCGAGGCGTACCACCGACCTATATAACGCGCGAGCTGCGATAGTGTGTACGCCTAACTGTGAGCTACGTGTTTCATTTGCTGTATATTACAGTTTTCGAGAGTGTGAGGTACGAATAGTTGGTTCGGCTTGAATGCTGTAATTACGGAACAGAACCTGAAGTTTGAGATGGGCCCTAATTGAACCTAATGTTGAGACTGTCCTAGGCATAGGACTCTTTTAGAACCTAATGTCATAACCACAAGATCATTCCTAATTCCCTATTCGTGGTTTTAATCCTGATGTCCTAACCATAGGTGAAGACCTTCTAATCTTGAGTTTCCTTATCATAAGTCCAAAACATGTCCTCATATCCATTTAATAATTTTCATTGCAATTCTGGCATGGGAACTTCTCCCAGAACGATGCGCGCCTCGCGACGTCCGATCGCGATCTGATAGAGCTCGCGGTCGAAGCGAGTGTTGCCACCACCACCAACGGTAGCAGCACCGGCCGAGTGGGAGAGCATGCGCCCGAAAGCGGGGGCGCTCGTGCCGAGGGTGGCCGATGGTGGGGAGGCGAGGCAAAATCGGCGCCAGCGCTCGGCGCTGGTGGGGAGCCGATTGTGGAGCGCGCTTATAATCGCGTATAGGTTATGAAGCGCGAAGTTCGCGAGGTCTCCGCTGCTAGTGTAGCGCCACACGACGGTCGCGCTCTACGCGAACAATCTCGATGAGGAGCGGTGGGGGCTGGAAGTGAGTCGTCGCCGAGGCAAGAAAATCGAGCGAAACGGTGGGGGAAGCAAAGAGAGAGAGAGAGAGAGAGAGAGAGGATAAGGAGACGCGTATACATGTAGCGCCGGAGCGATAGTGGGCAGCCCGGTGGGGAGAGCCACGACGAGGACGTAGCGGTGCGTAGCGGTACTCTTTCCACGGACTCCGCGAAGTCACTCGCGGCAAGTCGAGCAACGGCCGACTATTGACCCCGTCGTTATTCCACGCGCTATATAGCTGCCTTGCATTTTTTTAAGAAACTTCTCCATTTTTCCAGAACGAAAACGATCTAAGATTTAAACAAACGCTGATAAAGTTTCAACTGCATAATTGAAAAATGCATAAAGTTCATAGTTTACGAATTCAGTCCACTAGAAGTTTCGAATGATTACGAGAACGAGTCGAAAACTGGTTGGTAGAAGAAGAATGAATCGGTCCCGCGCGTTGGACTCGGCCGTATATCGCGAGGTCGTTGACCCCGCTCCGGGGATGCACTCGGTGAGCGCGCCTGCGCGCGGAGCTCCTCGGCGTTTGTCACGACGATAAACGGAGAGCGGGAAAATGAGCTCGGCGAGAAAGAAAGCTGGTACCTGTTACACCAATCGTTTGGGGACTGCAATCGCGTTTACTTTCTCAAACGGCGAATCGGCGACTTTCGCCCGAGGTGGGTTGCGACACCACCGACGGCGACGAGGCTCAGGGAACGCAGCCACCCCGCGCGCGCGCCGCGTTACGCAAACGGTCGACGACCCGCGAGCGACTCGCGAAATTCTTTCGCTCGAATATCGCCGAGTGCGTTCTAGAAACGATCCCGTTCAGATCGGCTGGTACTTTCTATCGTGACGAAATTGAAAAAGAGACGGAAAAACATAAACTAGAACAATATAATAAGAATCTGAATTGAAGCTACTGTCACAGCTCGATTCTAGTTTGAAAAGGTAGCTTTGTAGAGAAAAATAACAGAGACCAAAACTCACCATCTCGGCTCATACCGACGGCGATGCACTTCTTCAGCCGGCAATACTGACAGCGATTTCTGTTGATACGCAAGATGCTGCACTGCTGGTTCTTCGTGCAGGGACGGTACTGAATTTTCTGCTGGATGCTGCGCCTGAAGAAGCCCTGCGAATCACCAACGAAACCCTCGTCAGTTTGACCCTCGCTGTCCGAGGACGAGCCCGACGAGCAATCGGTCCCGGAGTGCGGGCTGACGAACTCGCATTCGCACCCCATTTATAACGAAATCCCAAAAAATCTCAATGCGCAGTCTACGCGTACCAGATCACACACTCGTCTCAAAAATCTTAGCCTCACAAATCACTCTGCACGACAAAATTTTTCCAAAACTATCACTCGGAACGAGAAAAGATTCTGCGCGTCCCTCCTAAGACTCGCTCGGGTTCAACGTACTCGCGGAGCTGCACTTGTGCATATCGCGCGCGCGAAATAGAGCTTCTTTTTTTCTCGATAGGTGGGCGAGCTGGTGCGCCCGTGCGAGAGAACGTTTCGTATCGGAGCTTGGCTGTGGACTGGCTCTTTCTAGCACAGAGAGCATAGGAGCCTCGGCACATTGCCTCCGGCGCGCGCTGACTGGGTGGGGGTCCCTCTGACCCAATTCCCGGACGTTCAACCGCAGTTCACCGCGTGAAAGTGAGAGTCTCCCCCTTTTCTGCCCGCTGCTCTCCGTACACCGGCGCGCGCGCTCTCCTCTCTCTCTCTCTCTCTCTCTCTCTCTCTCCCTCGCGTGCTCCCTCTCTCTTCGCCGTCCTTGTTCAACTTTGCCTAGCGCACGCGAATCGCTATACGGAGAGGCTCGTGCGCTCTACTAACGGGTTCCTTCCCACTCTCCTTCTCTCCTCCTCCGCGGCGACCTCGCGATCTTACCCACACTTATATATACATATCGCTATTTCGCACTTGCCGATTTTCCCGCTGGTATCGACTCTGGGTAATCCGCTTCCGGCAAATGTACCGGGAATCGTGGGACATTTTTGGGAATGGCCGAGGGAGAAGAGTGGAGGAATTGAGTAGGAAATCAGAAAAGAAAGAATTAGGAGGACAAGATTGCTCTGGAGCGAATTGGCGAAAATGTAGAGTAGAAAGAGAGAGAGAGAGAGAGAGAGAGCAAGAGACATTTTTGAGAATGGCTGAGGGAGAAGAATAGAGGAATTGAGTAAGAAAAGAAAGAATTAGGAGAGAAGATTTGATCGCTCTATGGAGCGAATTGGCGAAAATACGGAGAATAGAAAAAGAGAAGAGAGTGAGGAGAGAGCAAGAGGGAGGAGGTTTCCGGTGCGGGCGCTCGGCTGGGAACGGCGTTGTCGGAGGCCTCGATCGAAAATCGGAAAAGGGAGGTAGGTCAGGGTGGGCGGAGGGAGGCTCGCGAGCGCGTATCGGTCAACGAACTCCGCGGGGCCGTAGCTGGGTTACGTAATGTTCAAGGGAGCGAGAAGGGGGGGAGAGAGAGAGAGAGAGAAACGGGTCTCGTGCGACGTCGTCGTCGACGTCGACGTTGCACACGCGGACGACGCATGCGCTCGCGATTTCTCGCCCGCGCACACGTACGTTGCACTCTCTCACGTTTTTCTTTCTCTCTCTCTCTCTCTCTCTCTCTCTCTTACTCTCTCGTTCGCTCTTTTTTCTCCTGACGTCAGACTCGCGACCTCGCCTACCTCAACTCGAGCGAACGACCGATGTACCGTTGTACTCCCCCCCCCTCTCTCCTCTCTTTTTCACCGTTCACCCGTCGATGCACCCGCGGAAAAAAGCGTAACACGGTGGGTACGAGAGCGCTAATTGCCGGCGATAAATTCAACGCGCGCCGGGTCCATTAATTATCTCCCAGTCGAGTTCGGAGGAGTACGTCGGAGATTTTCAGACGAAAAAAATGCAGTCGGGTATGCACATGTGTATAGAAGAGGAGGGGGAGGGAGGGGTATGAGATAGGAAAATTCAACAATATATCGGGATGATTTACAGCTGGTTGCGCGAGGAGGGGGAGGACAAAAAGTGGTCGACCCGTTGCAAGAGAGCGATGGAGGGGTGAGGAGGAAAAGAGGGAGGGGGGGAGGGGGGAGTCGAGGTGAAGGAACTCGAGCTGCCTTATCGCGGCGGGAAAGTTTCGGCCCGTGACGTCAGACGCGCCGCGACCTCGCCTACCTCAACGTTGTGTGTACGCGCGGATTGCTGCAGCGTTGCATTTACGAGGCCCGATGTACCGTTGCGAGTCTGGGTTATCCCACCGGCCGCTGTCAATCGTTCGACGCGCGCGATAGGTAGCTCTAGGAGTCCGACGGGGGAGGAGAGAGAGGGGGAGAGGTAGAGAGCCAATGAACCGTCCACGGACTCGCGCGAACGCGCCGAGGTGAAGGAACCGCGAGAGTGTCGTACCGTTGCAACATTGCACCAGCGGTGTTAGAATGCATGCACCCATTTTCTCGCTCCTTTTTTTCTCTCTGCCCCTGCGCCAGTCGACGCACGAATTCTCTCACGGTGGCGCGCCGCGAGAGGAAGCGAGAGAAATGTTATCGAGCATTTACCCAGTCGGGTTTTCGGTATCTCGATCGCGATCGTCGGGTTTATCGCACGGTGCGTCGATTTTGCTCGTGATTTGTAGGACTGGTTTTCTGCATACTACTGTGCTGTTTACGTGTATCTCTACTCTCTCTCTCTCTCTCTCTCTCTCTCTCTGATTTTCTCACCCTTTATTTTATCAGTTCTCTACTTTTCTAATTCTATTTCTTCATTTCTATAGCAGTCTATTTTTTTTGGTATCCCTCTCGTGTTTATCGCGAGAATTCTAATTTAACACACTAAACAAGTTATCAATCAATCTCTCCGAAATCTCGGCCCGTTGAGACGTTCGTATCTCGGTCATGCGCCCGCGACCGCGGATGCCCGGACGAGGGCAGCAACCCCTGATGAACCCCTGGGTTCGCTTTCGAGCTGGTGGGAGGTAAGCGAGAACGCGAGCACGGGTGCATCGATCTCTCAAACTGTGCATTTACCTCTCTCTCTCTCCCCCTCCCACCCCCATACGGCGGTTACACCTAGCCGAGTTACAAAAGAAAATTCGCGGAATCGTTTCGATTCGCAACATTGTTAGCGCCCGTGAAATTTCATTCGCGCCCGTCCGGATGAATAATTCAGAAATTCGCGCCCGGCTGGCCCGATTTCTGCAATTTCACTGGAATAAATTGCGAGCTTGCGGGGTAGGGAATCGATAGAATTGCGGTAACGAGCCAATACCGAAACGGAGAAAAGAGAGCCAGTTACGTATCTAATTACGGACTTGTTGCGGGCGAGTTGCGCGTCGTACGCGGCCGTCGTGCTTTCTACACAGCTGAAAGAAAAGCGCAAGCCGCGGAGAGAAACGTTTCCGAACGCGTTTTCCAGCTGTCGTCGCTCGAGCGCGCGCTCGCCGTCCAGATCGAATATTGCGCGTACTTTCGCCGAACTTCTGTTGTCTCCTGCATCGTGAAAGTTCTTTTTTTTTCATTCTAGAATCTCGAGATAACCGGAAGGGTCAACGACCCCGACTTTTCCGCGACTTTTTCTCTCGTTCGTGAAAATCGCTCTGCTATTCGAGGCGAGTGTATAAATACGCGCCTCGTCTATGGGAATCCGGTGCATTTGAGAGACACTGCAGCGGAGAGGGCAGCGCGTAGTGTAGTCGCAGGGTCGTTGACCGAGCAGCACGCGAGCGAAGTATAGAGTCTGACTCTCGGGCGCGTTGCAGCGTGGCGGGGGTATATTCGGTGCTACGAGGGGGAAAGAGAGAGAGAGAGAGAGAGAGAGGGCTCTTTGCACTTTGCGAGATAGAGAGCGCGAAACGGAGTAACGGTGACGTACGTAACGCGCCCGAGCGCATGCGCCTCCTATGGAATTGCCGCGACACTCTCTCCCTCTCATCCCCCTCCCGCTCAGAGGGCATTAACCGATCTTTCTGTCTCTTTCTGTCCCTCTCTCTCGTAGAATTCCCATCCCTCTTGCGGAGAGAGAAAGAGCTAAATGGGGAGAGATAGAGGATTAAAAAATAAAGGGTTAGTCTTCGACCCCGAGAATTCGCATCCCCGGGCATCGATATCGCTCTACCCCCC